>JASVEL010003003.1:0-50633 GCA_032618575.1 Nicotiana noctiflora
CACCTTATTTCCTCACGTTGCGGCGCGCAACACGACCCTGCCTTACAGTTTAAAACACAACAATTTCAAACAGCAGATAAGGTACTGCACACAATTTCAACAAGTTCAAATAAGCAACTTGCACATTGTTGCATGTTCTCAATTACTTATCAAGCCAATATCACAACCAAGTTACAATATTTCCATAATCAAAAATATTCACACAAGTATGTTCAACAATTTTCCACAATTCAAGTGCTTCGTCTCTTTTCAGAATAAACCAATTCTCAAGTGTTTCGTTTCTTTTCCACAAGGTGCCATAAAGGCCATCATAACCATTATTCACAATTCTTTACCAATTCCAATTCCCTTGTTATCTTTCAATTCATATTTCACACCACACCACATGTAGTTTAACATCAATTAGATACCCAACAATAAAATCAACAAATTACACACAATCTCTCAAATTAACACATGCCAAACGAATTGCACACATAAGCGCGATTTCACAAGAATCAAAGTTAGCCATACATACCTCGATTGAGCTTTCCTTAAGTTACTACAACACTCCAAAAACTCTAGCAATTCCAATCTACTATGAAATATAACAAATTTAAACACATATTAGAAAGATATTCATGAAACTAGCTCATTTGAACAATTTATCAAACACTAGTTGAGCATCTTGATTTCGAATCCCCTTTTAAGACTTCCTTCATTCCCTAACCCAATCTTTAGTTATTTAAGTTAAACAATCTTCCCATAAACCTAAGTTGTACATGCATGTATATACAATACTAATAAACCCAAGAATCATACCTCAATAACTCATCTTATACACAAAACTCGAAATTAAACCCTAGGGTATAGAATCTTACCTCTTAGATGAAGAACTTGCTATTGGGTTCTTGATTCTTGAAGATTGATGCAAGATTTGGATGATTTGGATGTTGGGTTCCTCCTTCTCTCTCTAAAATACTCTCACTCTCTCTAAAATCAGTAAGAAATGACCCCAAAATGAACCCCAAAGCCTATATATTGAAATGGGGTCGGGTTATAAAAATTAGAAGAATAACCCTGCGATGTCAATTCTGCTATCGCAGAATGCACCGCAGAATGGACATGCGGGCCACAAAATGCACCGCAAAATCGGCAGCCAAAAATGAGCTACACTGGTTCAATCTGCGGTCAAAATGCGGACCGCAGAACGAACATGCGGACCGCAAAGTAGAAATGCGGATCGCAGATTTGACCTGATACACGATCGCATTTTCCAGCCTTTGGTAATTTGATCATAACTTTGTGTAGGAATGTCCAAATGACGAACGGTTTGAAGCGTTGGAAACTAGACTCAAAGGGCTTTCATTTGATATGCTATTCACCACATAAAACCTTATACATAATTATCTATGGTCGTTAAAAGTGGAGCCTTATGTGAATCCATTTGGAATTTTGGCCTATTTCGAAAGTTTTCCTATTTGGCTTACACTTGGGCTTTCATTTGGACCTCATATCACTTACCCTAAGACTCATACTCATATTTAGCAAGTCTAATTGATGTCCATAATGTTCATAGCACATAAAATATAATAATTAGCCTACGTGGCACCACAGAATCCTATATTACTTAGCGAAATTTTCCGGGGCCTTACATTCTCCCCCCCTTAGGATCATTCATCCTCGAATGAGGAGTATAGTGTTTCCCAAACACTTTAACATCATACATCTCTTTTCTAACCTACCTTCAGTCTCAAAATTTTCACTAACTCCTAAATTTTTCAGAAATTTCGGCAGAGTTTCCTTTGTAACTAGGCCTATCCTCCTGCCATGGAATCACCAAATTCGTCTCAACAACACATCCACAATTATACATAGCACCACAATGTATATATCCACAATCCTAATCCCGGTATTACAAGCACTACATTATCATAAGGATACTAGAACATGGACTGCACAGTTTTAGATCAAAACACCTATATGGTACATTCCAAGTCAAAACTATCTGGTATTCAATCAAACGAAAGTACTTTCCTTCCACGACACATTTATCCTTACACACGACATTATCGACTTACAATCATTGTCATAACACCTTCCCAAAAATAATATCAACTCCCAAACATACATAATAAGGATGACAGATAAGCATCTTGCATGAGATAACTATCCATTGACTTTACCTTTTTATAACTTCCACTGTATAATTTACACTCCACTGGATATTGAAATTCATGATAACAAAAGTAACCCACATTTTTTTTTTCATCACTTTCTTCTTAGACATAAGCATATGGAAACACAAAGTACATGAGGAACAGTTATGGGGAATATCATACACCTATTGCAACCTAATGTGTAATACATAAGCATATGGAAACACAAAGTTTCTTCTTAGACATAAGCATATGGAAACACAAAGTACATGAGGAACAGTTATGGGGAATATCATACACCTATTGCAACCTAATGTGTAATACAGTCATGTTACATTTATTGTCAACTCACATAACATTTAGGGGTACACTCACACTAAACCCTTGATGACCCTTAATAGTTACCCTAAGATGTGATACCATAAATTGACCATAACTTTATCTATCCAATATATATGTGATCACACTATAAAGCTTTATATTTGACTTGTCTGAACTTACAATACCCAATGGATCTAATACAACGAGGAACAACAGAGTTCAAGATCAGGCTGGAGTTCTTCAAGAATCCATTAATGCACTGGGTAGAGTACTATATGAGGTCGTATACTAAGAGACACAAAATGTTACTACTAACAATATTGACATGGTTAATCATTGTGACTACCTCAATTAATACATAAATGAGGAATAGGAGTAAGTAGTACATGGGAAATAGGAATCATTAAGGAGGAATACTCAAGCACGTGAACCACTCATTTCCTAAAGTGTAGGAAAAATCCGTCGACCCCGAATAGGAATACTCTAGCACCTTGAATGTGATATGGGATTCAAAATACATGAAGTTGAATTACACTCTTAACATTACTTGACACACACAATCTATGCCACAAGCCTATAAGGATGAAAATAATTGGATGCTTATGAGATTACCATATTCTAGACAACTTAACACTTCTTGGTAATTGATCATATATGAGGGAACTAAAAATTACGACCATTTGTCATTCAAATAAACATGTTCATGATATGTACAAAAATCCAAAGTCATCAAATTTCTACCTTTCACGAGTGAAACTTAATAGCTATGAAATCTTGATATTGGGACAAAATCATGAATTGGTTAGATGGTTCTAATAGTTAACACGACGCTCCAGGGAGAAGGCAAATAACAATCATATCTAGCCAAGAAGGTGATATACCAAGAGTAGTAAAACTCTCCACACATGATAACGACATAGTCCAAGATTCTAGAAGTTGAGGGTGTGAAGAAAACCAAACTCAATAAGACAATGCACAATAATCCCTGAAGGTTTGCAGATGTTCATGATGAGATCTTTATAGGTTTTGACTTGAAAAAGGAAGTGTCATAGTGATACATAGAAGGACATGTTATTTTATGGTTGTCGTACATGTGTAAGGAACTAGCACAATGAATTCACTAAAGAAGGAATAAATTTAACACATTGTGGAGACATAATCAGAGAATAATCATTGGTTATAAGCTGGACACACTTCTACTATATTAACTCCCCACTGCAATACATGACCATGCCACGAGCAACCACAATACTAGGACATAGTGAGCTACTTACTGCGGGATGTTCCTAGTGGGCACAAAAACCATGGCGACACAAGATATCTATGATGGGGATGTGAGGATCTCAATTTTTTTTTCCAGAGAGACTTTATGCACACGGTGACCATTTTGATTGATATGAACTCATATGATAGGCACTGAGATGTGCATATATGTTACTAGATAGTGAAAGGGTCTCATGATGATACTCGTAAGAGAGTAGATTGAATGATCAAGCCATATAAGACACACACAACTAAGTTAAAAGAGTGACTCGAGAAGGATCACAAATCTTGGATTTTTTGCATGGAACTTGACACCACATGTACAAACTTTACGATGGTGCATGTATAGGCACAAGTGAGCATATGTTGTCAATTTAAATGAGGCGTTTCTAAAAGAAATTCATCGGGAATAGTCCTTTGTTAAGAATTTAGAAAAAGCAAGTAGGAAGTATCAATAGTGCTATAACTCAATTCTGTAACATAATTATACAACTCAATTCCATAGGAGGTTGTAAACAATAGAACTCTGATAGGGAGACTTTGTAAATAATACGTCTCATTTAAAGAGTAGGTGCATATGCATGAACTGTTTTGTAATTTAGATTCTTTTTAAGAACATATCTATGCAAGGACAAGGAAATCATAAGGGTTTAACAAAAAGTTTAAACAATCGCCACATTACCAAATAAAATGGATCACATAGTTTTTTTTTTTCTTTACATAATTTCCATACCTCTAGGTTGCATTTCATAGCCCTTCCATAGGGTTCACATATAAAATTATTCACCTATACGCTTCATACAATAATAAGGAAATCACAATTATGAATCAAACACTTTAAATGATCACCACATTATCAAATAAAAGAATCATGCCATTTTCTCTTATATTTGTCCGTCGGCTTTTGGGGCCATAATTATCACATCAGTCTTGGCACTAGGCCACATTCCATAACACAGTCTCTTCTTCCCCACATTTCACATCATTTCCGCATATTTCACATCAACATCATAATCCGTTTCATATTTTCTCATGTCACAAATATTGCCAGGTACAATTTCATTTCGAGTTCTTGACACATTGTCTATACTCTATTTCTCAAAAACATTTGACTTATTTCAACATCTCTATGCAAATAGGACTTCACACAGTTTTATTTAATATATGTTGCTTCAATTGCAATTTAAGGCCTTCACATTTCAATACGTGATTCATACCCCTTGCACCCATTTTAAGTTGTCAATAATAGCACATTGATCATATTGGAATGCATCTTTCACAAAATCGGGTGACAACACCAATTCATGTAAAGTATCAAACACAGCTAGAGTCCAACATCTAGTCTTACCACATTTCCACAGTCACTTACTTCATTTCCAAACATCTTTATACATTACCAATGACTAAACGCAATCAAACAAATACCTTTGGTACACGTAACAACATTTTGGAAGAATCAACCATAACAAGTTTTCTCACAAAATTGGCATCAAAATATCAATTCAAACTTGACTTGAAGTCAAGACATTTTAGCACATAGTTCACATTCTTTACATATCCTCATCTACCAAGAATAATATATTAAACAAATGAAGAAGTACCTCCCACATATATTTTCACAGCAATAATTCGCTTAACATAACAAAACGGGTACTACATAAATTATATTTTAAACCTACAACATTTACGCAGACACCATGGAAGCTTAATTTCTAAGAGACGGGGTTTTAGCCGTACATATTGATGATATACTACATGATCTGGTGGTGCAGTGACATTAGTGGGAACAAGGGTACTCTCCTAAACAACAAGTTCTACCAATCACTCCATGGCTCATCACATTCTTCTAACAAGTCCTTGGGTGATCCACTTGGACTCAATGGTGAGATAAATCTCACCTTACATGCTTCAAATTCACATATTATGGTATCAAAATTACCAATATTGAGGGTAATACTTAGAGAGGAAATTAGCTCCATATCTTGAGCCATATCGCACGATCTGGAATATCAAAGAAATGGGTAAATTCCTAAATGTCCGTGCAGCCCCCAACTTATATGATGTGGTCGACAACACACCGATAAGAAGGGCACTACTAGACACGGCTCCGAGACATCCTAGGACACTTTAAAACCTTAGGCTCGGATACCAAGTTTGTCACGCCCCAAATCGAGGGACATGGCCGGCGCCTGACTAGGTAGCCCCAGTCAAGCGGACCTGGGTGCCTTTCATTCCCACGTGTTACCCCTGTGTTGATTATTTCTCATTAACCAAATACCTTACCAATTATAACCGATTTCACAATATACAAACATAACCATGCGAGTGATTCATTAACAAGTTTACAGTTTTTACAACGCCCAACATAATATATACATGAGCCTCGAATCCCACAGTTTACATGTCTACGGAACCTCTAGGATACAAAGGACGATACAATACTTGCCGGTAACAAGGCTCCGGCTATACCTTACACAAAATCAAAATAAAGTCTAAACAAGAGTGGCATGAGCCACGTAGGGCCCCGAAAGGAAGGGGCTCACCAAAACGGGCAGTGGAAGATGAAGGATGCTACTGCCGATGAGCTGAAGTACCTGCTACCGATTCACCTACAATCATAATACGAATGTAGCGTCCCCGGCAAAAGGGACGTCAGTACACTTGAATTGTACTGGTATGTATGGACAAACTTTGTCCCAAGTAAACTCAAGCCATTAAATTACATCAAAACTAATCAAGCCGGCCAACCATGTTTTCCACCTTTTACTCATTTCAGATAAGCCTCAACACAAACACGTTCAAGGTAAACAAATAGAACAACAACCAATCAACCACACAAATTGCAAGTAGTCAAACATAGGGGCAATCAGTGCCCCCCAGGTTGCAAACTCTCCTGCCGTCTCCTTTCACAATTTCACATCATTGATTTTTGTATCAATTTTCAATAGCGATTTCGATCGCTTTCCATCCTTATTGCCCCTGACCACCCTTATTACCTCGGCCACCCTTATCACCCCAACACACACCTTATTTCCTCACGTTGCGGCGCGCAACACGACCCCGCCTTACAGTTTAAAACACAACAATTTCAAACAACAGATAAGGTACTGCACACAATTTCAACAAGTTCAAATAAGCAACTTGCACATTGTTGCATGTTCTCAATTACTTATCAAGCCAATATCACAACCAAGTTACAATATTTCCATAATCAAAAATATTCACACAAGTATGTTCAACAATTTTCCACAATTCAAGTGCTTCGTCTCTTTTCAGAATAAACCAATTCTCAAGTGTTTCGTTTCTTTTCCACAAGGTGCCATAAAGGCCATCATAACCATTATTCACAATTCTTCACCAATTCCAATTCCCTTGTTATCTTTCAATTCATATTTCACACCACACCACATGTAGTTTAACATCAATTAGATACCCAACAACAAAATCAACAAATTACACACAATCTCTCAAATTAACACATACCAAACGAATTGCACACATAAGGGCGATTTCACAAGAATCAAAGTTAGCCATACATACCTCGATTGAGCTTTCCTTAAGTTACTACAACACTCCAAAAACTCTAGCAATTCCAATCTACTATGAAACATAACAAATTTAAACACATATTAGAAAGATATTCATGAAACTAGCTCATTTGAAAAATTTATCAAACACTAGTTGAGCATCTTGATTTCGAATCCCCTTTTTAAGACTTCCTTCATTCCCTAACCCAATCTTTAGTTATTTAAGTTAAACAATCTTCCCATAAACCTAAGTTGTACATGCATGTATATACAATACTAATAAACCCAAGAATCATACCTCAATAACTCATCTTATACACAAAACTCGAAATTAAACCCTAGGGTATAGAATCTTACCTCTTAGATGAAGAACTTGCTATTGGGTTCTTGATTCTTGAAGATTGATGCAAGATTTGGATGATTTAGATGTTGGGTTCCTCCTTCTCTCTCTAAAATACTCTCACCTCTCTCTAAAATCAGTAAGAAATGACCCCAAAATGAACCCCAAAGCCTATATATTGAAATGGGGTCGAGTTATAAAAATTAGAAGAATAACCCTGCGATGTCAATTCTGCTATCGCAGAATGCACCGCAGAATGGACATGCGGGCCGCAAAATCGGCAGCCAAAAATGAGCTACACTGGTTCAATCTGCGGTCAAAATGCGGACCGCAGAACGAACATGCGGACCGCAGAGTAGAAATGCGGACCGCAGATTTGACCTGACACACGATCGCATTTTCCAACCTTTGGTAATTTGATCATAACTTTGTGTAGGAATGTCCAAATGACGAACGGTTTGAAGCGTTGGAAACTAGACTCAAAGGGCCTGATATGCTATTCACCACATAAAACCTTATACATAATTATCTATGGTCGTTAAAAGTGGAGCCTTATGTGAATCCATTTGGAATTTTGGCCTATTTCGAAAGTTTTCCTATTTGGCTTACACTTTGGCTTTCATTTGGACCTCATATCACTTACCATAAGACTCATACTCATATTTAGCAAGTCTAATTGATGTCCATAATGTTCATAGCACATAAAATATAATAATTAGCCTACGTGGCACCACAGAATCCTATATTACTTAGCGAAATTTTCCGGGGCCTTACATTGGGGTCCTGAAAAGTTGGTATCAAAGCCTAGGTTACTAGGCCTCGTGAGTCATGAGCTGGTTTAGTAGGCTCTCTCGGATCGGTACGTATACATCCGTATCTATCATCGGGAGGCTACAGAACCTTTAGGAAACACTTCACTTTCTTGGAATTCTAATCGTGCATATTTTATTCAGCTTGAGATATAACTCTTAAAATTTCTTCCACACGTATGTATGTGCATGCAAGCGCTCAGTAATATATTTGCCTTGATGGTTGGTGATTCCCCGATCGAGGGGCGAGATGTAATCTCCGTGAGTTCAGGTTGGGACAGTCTAGAGGACTTGAGGCCGAATCTTCGCCTATGGCTTGAGCACCGAGGTACTGATTTTGTGAGCTGGTATTATGAACGTATATATTCAGTATTGTCTCTAATCGTGGGAATGTCGACTAGATAGTTATGTGATGAGTATATTGGTGTTGTGTGGTGTGTCTATATGACTTGGAAGTGTCGAAGAAGGACTGCCAGATGATAGATGGACCATTAAGTGTATGATTTTCCTTGTGATTGGATGTGTTGCCCCGAGTTGTGGGTGCGTGGAGAATCTTTTCAGTTCCTCCAGTTGGGAGCGAAGTACATAGCATGTTGCGGGTTGAGTTCAGACCTAGGAAGATTATATGATCCTTATGTGTATGTTAAAAGATCTCATGTGTAATTGAAAGGTATTTTCTATGTGTTATGGTTCGAATAGGTGCAACGCAAGTCCATGTATCAATTTTGATAATATAATACAGGTAGTATTGGGATTTAATATTGTTGATATATATTGTGATGTTTTGTCGAGTTGTAATCGTGTTGTTAGGATGGTTTTGGTGATTCTCTGGCAGGTGGATAGGCCCAATTACAAAGGAAATTCTGCCGAAATTTTTGAAAAATTTGGGACTTTGTAAAAATTTGGTCACCTAGAGAGTAGGCTTAACTGTTGTGTGAATGAATGCAAGAATTACAAAAGAGTTAAAATTTCTGATGATCCATGTCTCCACAAGCTTGAGAAAGAGTGAGTTTAATCTCACCATGGTATTACGACAGCAATAGAGTATATGCGTTGTGATATATATGGCTTCGAGCTAAGTTGGGGAGGTTGTCGTTGATTAGTTGATTGCACGATTATGTGCTATGTTGGTTTTGTCTTAAAGTATACTGGCGAACCAGTTCTGATTACAAAAATTGAGCCGAGAATGGCACGAGTGAAGGAAAACTTTTGACAAGATGTCAAGAGATCGGATGAGCGGGAAGGTCATTATTAGTGCGTAGGATTTGATAATTCATTCCATAGCTCGTTTTCCTTAGTACTGCATTCAAATTGGTAGCATATTGGCCCATTGGGGCATCATATGCGATATTTAAATATGTCTAGAGTGGCTTATTGCCCGAGCAGTTCGTACTGGGTGAGACGAGATCACTGAATTTGAGATTGGTGTAATCTGAGTATATGAAGTAAAGTAAAAAGCTAAGACCATTGTTTGGTTCAGAATAAGGTGATAGTTCTTGCCAAGAGTATAAAACTAATGAATTTTTGTCTCGGCGGTGGCTAAGAATGTATACATATCTCATCTGTCGTGTCATTATTGTAAGAATTTGCACAAGGCATGTGTATGTCATACAGAGCATGGGATGTGTAGTGATTCCTTCTAATCGATTAGATAAGAGAGCTTCAGATGATTAGGATAGATGGTATTGTTAAGTGGAAGTGATTTGACGCGAATATGTGTTTCAGAAAAAGATAATGTGATCAAATTGATGATATTTTAGTAGTATTGCGGTATGTTCTTGTTGGGTCCACTAGTGGTATTCGGGTTTGCTTGGTAGCACAGGTAAATATTGAGTGTCTATCATGGAATGATTAGGTATCAAATGGGTGCATGTATTTGCACGGTGGAACATGAGATCAGGTATGATGAATTGTGTGTTATATGGATATCTGATGTACATGTTATGTTGAGGTGGTGGATCTTTATTTGATGGTATGTTATATTTTGGATGTGATGTTGGAATTTAGACTGGTTGTCTTAGTGTTGGGGTGATTTTGAACTATTGCATTAGGGGCTACGCCAGAAATGCCACGGGTTAAGAGGTGAAGTGTGTTAGAATATGTTTTAGCAGAATGATTTATATTTCAAAGAACCAGCGGAGAGCTGGGAAGGAGTACTTTTTAAATTGGACATTTGTGATAGATGTCAGTGCAGTGGTTGCTATCATTTATCCCGTTCCGTTATTGAGGGACTTTTGGATGCGTTTCTTGTGGTCGGGTATGTCGCCGGATGAGATTGTGGATTTCGGTATTTATTTGATGCCAGGCACCATATGGTATAGCTTCGGCAGGAATTATAACAAAGGAAAAGGAGCAGTTTCGGGCTTCTTGGTATTGAGTTCATTGGCAAGTCGATACGACTACGCATTGAGCTTGAGTTAGCTTGGTTGACCATGAGTTGTGTTGTTGAGTAATAGGTTGATTCTATCATTATTGAGCTTGTTAGCGAACTGAAAAAAGCTATGAGTTGTTTTTCGATGTTGTGAGACATTGTGATTTGTTAGTTATTGGCACATGTGGTGCGATTCCATTGAGAATTCATAGAGAAAGTCGAGCGGGAAGAGTAATTAGTGTTGCTCGGTATATGGAGCATTGGTTATGGTCTATCGGGTTGTGTTTTGTGTGTTCTCTGTTTCACCGTGGGTGTAATGAATTGCGTTAGTTTCAGACATCAAATGTGCGTGGTTGTTGATTTTGAGCATATCGACTTGAGGTGGTTCAGGTGTAACAGTGTTGGGATAGTATCGCGCATTGTAGCGAGGCTACGGGAGTTATGACCTTTCGGAGTAGATTCAGGCATTCTATTTCTATGATGTGAGACGGGGTCTCAACCTTATATTGTAATGGTATTGATGAGCTTGAGGTACATCTCTTTCGTTTGAGTCATTTTTTTATGATTTGAGTGTGTTCAGATCTGTCACACCTCCCTTTTTACTACCCCCTAAAGCATAGATGTGCTTATAGGGTATACCTCGATGTTCAAATACCCGAGATGGATATAATAGCATAGAGGAAGGAGTTTTTCCACTTAAAGGACAATCGGTTCGGGATTTTGTTTTAAATAATCAGAGTCGCCACTTGAGATAATAATGGTGTCCCAAGTCACCGGTTAGTCCCGAATCCGAGGAAATTGACTCTTTTATTAACGTCCGCGAAACAAAGATCTGAATAAGGAACTCTGTTAACCCGGGAGAAGGTGTTAGGCATTCCCGGGTTCCGTGGTTTTAGCACGGTCGCTCAATCGTCGTTCTTGACTCTTGTTTGACTCATTACAGATTTTAACAACATATATGCACTTTTACTTTAATATTTTATAGAATTGCGACATCGCGAAAACACGCCTCGAGTCACACCGCAACCAGTACGCCTGTGACTTTTGGTATATTTCAGCTTTGTCGGGATTTAGGATTTGAGTCGCACCAGGTGCACACTCATTCGTAGGAAAGTATATTAAATCGTGCCCTAAATGGTCTATCGGCTTTTAATTGTTTTGGATAAGACTATGGAATTTGCTAATAGTCTTCCCGAGTCTAGTTGTGTTTATCTCATTACGAAAAAGGGGGCCCCGCTTATTAATAACATGCGAGGCTCATCCCAATTATTTATTAAGGTCCAATCCTATTTATTCAACTATATTTTCTATATGTTTTTCCCTTAGCCATATGTGATACTAAATATTCCACGCCCATGCGATTTCTATTGTTTATTGGGCCTGGATCTTTACTCACTTATTTAGACGTGCATTTGACCTGCCCAGGCCTTAGAGGCCCAGGCTGTTATCGAGCTTCTGCTCATCAGCCAGTTGGCTATATACCACAGTCCAGGCCCACGCCATGTATTGGGCCCAAACCAAATAAGAACAACATTGTGAGTAAATAAATGAAAGTATACATCTGGAAACAATAAGAACTCAATTAGCATTTTTATTTATCACCAAGGAAATCAGTACACAAGATAGTAATTCTAAGTCAATTGTCTTTGTACATGAGCTCAATAAGCTGTCACCACTATCAGTTCACAACTAAGAATTTATACTAACACAATTATTTACTAGTTGAAGGGTTTAATACCACAGCTTAACTATCTATGGAATTTGATCAAAGTAACACGATTGGATTAACTATCTACATCACCTTGAAAAAGTTAAAAGAAATATTCACATATGCTTAACTACAACACTGGTTTCATTATGAATTAGACCTATTAACCTCATGAATCTGATCCTAATCAAGTTGCTTTCATCATCTAATTATTTCCCCTCTTAAACTTGCTCGGATTTAAGCCTCGATTTCTAAAGCAGTCATCTACACAATCAGTGACTGCATGACTTAATTACTCAATCAAAACAAACCAGTTACTTAAGTTCAAATAGCTAGAAGGCTTTAGAACAATTGAACTACTGATTTTTACTACAGCTTAACTAATTACCAGATTATGAATCACTAACTGGTTTAATGTTTTTTACTTCATGCTTGAGTGTGAATCCGTTATATTAGCTATATGATGATGATTTACTAATTTATCTATGAAGCGATAGTGATTAGCGATTTGACATAATGATTCATCTTACTTGTATTTTAGAGTTTACCTATTTAAACTAGGCGTGACATACTACTACTACTATACTACTTACTATACCACTAGCTATTACAATATTTTTTGTGTTTTGTTTTTCAGCTACTACCTACTGCTACAACAAATAAATTACAAATTTAAACTAATGACATTAAACTACAGACTACATAACAGCATAAAATTAAGCTGAAGCTTCATTTTCATTTAATCAATTCTCCATTACAGCTTCTAGCGAACAGAAGGATACCTGGATCAACAAGAAAAAGCCAATTAGTCTAAGGGGATTCAGGCAAATAAGCAACAGCAAATGACTCGAACAGCAATGCAACAGAGAGGTTGAATATCCACGAAATAGAAAACCACAGCAAGAGCAAGCAGGAACCCAAGCAAATACACGAGCAAAAACCACAAATATCGATCGGATATCCACAAATTCTCACTCGAAATAATGCAGGAAAAAAGCCTATTGCTATGTTAATAATATTATCTCTGAATTTTTCCTTCAAAAGCCCCCTTAATCAGCCTTTTTAGGGGGTATTTATAGGTGTGGGAAGGGCTGATGACTTGGGGAGAAAGAATGGGATTAAATCCCACTTCTCCCCTCTTAAAACTATAAAACTTGCATTTAGGCCCCAAAATCTGTTACCCAAAACCCTTCCAGCATGTGCTAGAAGGTTCTAAAGATTCTTTTTTAAAGCCTTTTACTAACCTTGGGGGTTAAAGATTTTTACGGATTTGCCTTTTTAGGGAGACCATTATACCCTTTAACTTCTGCAAAATTGCAAAAATCGGGGGTACAAATGACTCCTTTAACCCCACATGGTTCAAACTATTTACTTATTTACCTTTTTGGCTTCCTTTTATGCCCCTAAGGACACTGCTGAATTACCCGACCTATCTAGTTCTGGTTTCCAGCATTTTTGGACTTATTTAACCTATGGCCAGTCCTTGCATTGGTATTTAAGGACTAGCCAGTTCTACTATTTAGAACTTAGCCTCTTTTACTTCACTTTCAGTTAATTAGCCCCTTTTAGTCCATTTTAAAACTAATTGCAGGACCAGCCTGCCTTATTATTATATTTAAACTATTTAATTTTTAGCCAGTTTCAAGTGGAGACATGGCTTGGGTAATTGAACCCATTTGCTGAACACAGGCTGGGCCCAAGCCTTTGCAGGCTTAGCCACCTGTGGTTCAGGGATCAAAATGAGCCTGGGCAAGTCTGCATTTGCAGCCTTAGCCAATCCTTGCATAATTGACCTATTTAATTCCTTTTAAAACTAATTGCGGGACTAGACTGCTTTATTAATGCATTTAAACTATTTAACTCTTAGCCAGTCTCAAGTTGAGACTAAACTTGGGCAATTGAAGCCCAATTACTGAACACAAGCTGGGCTAAGGCCTTTGCAGGCCTAGCCACTTAAGGTTTTGGGCTCAAAAAGAGCCTAGGTAAGTCCGCATTTGCAGACTTGGCCAATTTTGCACTACTAGCCTTTTGACTGATTCACAAGCTGGGCTAAGGTCTTTGCAGACCTAGCCACCTAAGATTCAGGGCTCAAATGAGCCTTGGTGAGCCTGCATTTGCAAGCTCAACCAGTTTTGCACAACTAGCCCCTTTTGAGGTGGACTAGTGTGTTTGGACCTTATAGAGTTGATCAACTTTTGCAAAGTTAACCACTCTTTGGTCAATTATTACCCAATAGCCTATTTTGTTCATTTTCAGTTTTAAACCTATTTGAATACTAGCCATTTTCATGGAATCTAACATTAGCAGCTATAACCAATTCCCTAAGGTTCAGTCAGTGTTAATCAAACACTTACATTCAACAAGAACTACCAGAACTTGGTCATTTTCAACATGTATCGCACACAGAGACACATAAGATCAAACAAGATGCATCAATCAACAAAAACTCAGGAAAGGCAATTTGATATGGTTGAATCTTAGATAATCAATCCCTATTATCCAACTTCATGTAACAAAGTATGAATCCGTGTCAATTTAGACCTAGTTACTACTAGTTCAAGTCATGTGACAATTGAAAAACTCCAGAACCTTAAGGTTCATGGCACAGACATGCACAGAATGTTAAACTCTCAGAAACAGCCAATAATAGATGAAGCGGGACTCATTTAGACATAAGGACCAAAGAATAGCATAGACATGCTAGTCAGGATCTGAGTATTAATCCTAACTTTAATAGCAGAAAAGAGTCATGGAGAAGCAACAAAGAAGAGTCTTAACATCTAGCATGCCAAGCAATGGAAGAAGAAACTAAATCAGATGATCATGCCTATGAAGGAAAAAAAGGTGGTATAAACCAACTATTAGAGTCCGATCATTGTTTTAATCAGAATATGTAAAGGGAAAAGATGAAGCAGAACGAACTCAAATATGAGGCTAACATGAAAATTGCTAACAGTTCGTCCTACCACTATAACTAAACATGCAAAGATCAAAAGAGAAGACTCATTGAATCCTTATTGAGAGCTAATAGAGATAAAACACAAAAATGGAAGAAGTTAATACTAACAGGAGACAAAAACCAAAGACAAAAGAGAGATATCTAAGTCGACTCTCCAAATCAAAACAAAAATCTAAAAAAAGAGTCATCAAAAGAGAAGAACAATCATGCTTTTTTTTTAATAGATCAGAATCAACAAATTAAGAAAAATGAAGAAAAGATATATCTTTGAACTTAAAAGAAAAAGGACATGATAGACAGAACATAAGGACCAAGTCAAAACAAGAAAACCAACAAGACGAACAAAACCCTAATACTAACAGGTTCTTTGAAAAAGAGAAACAGACAACACAAAGAGATATAGAAGACGAGCAAGATCAAAACCCTAAAACTAACGAATGAAGCACAAGATATCAAGAACCTAAAGAATAGAAAAACAGATAGAAGCATAAAGATGAAAGATAAACAGACAAATAGAGAAAGAAAAAATAAAACATAAAAAGGCGGGGGTACTTAGCTTGCAGGGCCTGTCCCATGAGCTTCCTATTTTTTTTTTTTTCTTTTCTTTTCCAGTCTTCCAGACTCTTTTTCCTTATTCTCTTTTTTTCATTTTTCTTTTCTGTTTTTCCTGGTTTTAGACTTCAAGACAAAGTCTTTTAGGTTTTTGGTTTGTAGAGGGGTGTTTAGGAGAGGGTAAAGGTTGTGTCTTGGAAGGGGTTTGGTTTTTGAGTCGCCGGAGTTAGGTTTCCGGCGACCCTTTTTGGGATATTCGAAGAGTTCCGGGAACATTCGAGGGTAGTGAGTGGTATGGTTGGGTAGATCACACCAAGACGGTTCGATTGGTGTTGGTTTGGTAAAGTGGTTCGTTGTTTGGCGGTCACCGGTGGTGAGTTCCGGTGACCGGAGTTCTAGATAAGGGGTCTGTTTTAGGATTTTCTAAGGTTTGAAGTGGAGAAGAAGGAGAAAAGAAGAAGGGAAGTGAAAGGGATGGCCGGCGACCACCGTGGAGAGTGGTGGCCGCCATGGCCGGCTAGGGCTTGTGATGTTTTGAAGATGAAGAGGGGAGAAGAAGAAGAAACTGGGCGGCTAGGTTTAGGGCTTCTTAGAGAATGACCGTCTTCTTCAGACAAGGCCCATATAGGTCGGGCGTCCGAGATAATCTGAGCCGTTGGTTTGCTGGAGATCAACGGCTCTTAGGTGCGTTACACAAACGACGTAGTTTCGTTACCAATAAGACCAAAGGTCTCGCCCGTTGGATCAGCTTGGACGGACGGCTCAGATTAAACCCATTTTATTTATTAACCCATTAATTTCGCCCAATTATTTTGACCGTTGGATTCAGCCTGATGGACGGTTGAGATCCCAAGTGTCTTATAAACCGGACCTAGCCTTTGGGCTATTTCATCTGGGCCTTTTAATTTAATTCAATTTGGCCCAAAGCTAGTATACCCAACTAATTTTGTATTTTCTGATTTTTTAATTATTAAGACACCATTTTTTTTTCTTTTTCTTTTATGAATTATTAAAAAACTTAATCTCCTACTTGTTCTAATTATCTAATATTTTTTATCAATTTTCTACTATTTTTTCCTAATTTTCCACTACTTAAAACTATTTTTTGATGATTTTCTTAAAACTAATTAATTCAAACAAAGTAAGTACTTAACATATTTTCTTTTTGATTTTTCTAATTTCCAATTATTCAAACACACAAAATGTAGCTAATTTCAAACAAGGCATGCAATTGCACTCAAAAATATATTTATTTTAATTTTGGAATGGTTTGCCCGGTGCAAAAATCATGTGCTCACAGCTGCCCCTCTTTGCTCGGGAACACGAAGAGTTTCAGTGCAAAGACAAGTGAGCAGTAATGAGAGATTTTTGCCCACTGGCATATTCCGTAAGAAGCATTTTTTTAAAACCTTTTGACCGCATCCTGCTTTAGAGGTTGCCTACATATCTTGGGCTAAACATGAATCGGATCAGTGTAGTTCGGGAAGGTCTGGTAGTTAAAAAACTACCAGACTTACTGTTGCTTTGACACTGTTGAGACTTGCCGACTTACTCCTTATTACACCGGGGGGGAATGTAAAATGAAGAATCTATTCTAAGCTATGATCCTACAATTTCAATTGTTCCTAATCTAGCTTTTGTCTACTTCTCTTTCTCTTTTTCTTGATTTTCTGTGATGCCGACTCTCTTTTTTGTTGATTTTCTTTTCTTGCTTTCCTCTTTTTTTTTATTTTCAATGATACGTCTTGTCCTCGAGCTGAAGCCTGCTCAAAACAAAACAAAATTAAACAAACTTTTTCTTCTTCCCCAGTGTGGGCTTTTAGCTAACATAAACCAAAAAATTTGCAGAAAGTAAATATGCAGAAAAGTATTCCCTTGTTAGATAGGTGGGCGCCTGGACAAAAATTAAACGTGCATGAGATGCAATGCAGAAAAGTATTCCCTTGTTAGATAGGTGGGCGCCTGGACAGAAATTAAACGTGCATGAGATGCAATGCAGAAAAGTATTCCCTTGTTAGATAGGTGGGCGCCTGGACAGAAATTAAACGTGCATGAGATGCAATGCAGAAAAGTATTCCCTTGTTAGATAGGTGGGCGCCTGGACAGAAATTAAACGTGCATGAGATGCAATGCAGAAAAGTATTTCCTTGTTAGATAGGTGGGCGCCCGGACAGAAATTAAACGTGCATGAGATGCAATGCAGAAAAGTATTCCCTTGTTAGATAGGTGGGCGCCGGACAGAAATTAAACGTGCATGAGATGCAATGCAGAAAAGTATTCCCTTGTTAGATAGGTGGGCGCCCGGACAGAAATTAAACGTGCATAAGATGCAATGCGAGAAAGTATTCCCTTGTTAGATAGGTGGGCGCCTAGACGAAATTAAACGTGCATGAGATGCAATGCGAAAAGTATTCCCTTGTTAGATAGGTGGGCGCCCGGACGAAATTAAACGTGCATGAGATGCAATGCATAAAAGTATTCCCTTGTTAGATAGGTGGGCGCCTGGACAGAAATTAAACGTGCATGAGATGCAATGCAGAAAAGTATTCCCTTGTTAGATAGGTGGGCGCCTGGACAGAAATTAAACGTGCATGAGATGCAATGCAGAAAAGTATTCCCTTGTTAGATAGGTGGGCGCCTGGACAGAAATTAAATGTGCATGAGATGCAATGCAGAAAAGTATTCCCTTGTTAGATAGGTGGGCGCCTGGTCAGAAATTAAACGTGCATGAGATGCAATGCAGAAAAGTATTCCCTCAGCTTGATAACCGGGGAATGGATTTTAAAGATTCTACCTTCCTCTTTTTGGTATTTTCTTTAACCGATTGTCTCTCACCTGTGAATTTTTCCACTTATTGGAAAACTTTCTCTTTTTGGTGTTTTCTATTTTTCCACATTGGTCACATTCACTTTAAAGTGATTAATGACAATTTGTTCTTGCATGAATCATGAAACAAAATTTATTAGATATAAACTGCTGGCAACTGGCATCTGCCGTCCTTGCCTCTTATTGCCGTCCTCTTTTTTGTTTTTCTTCCACTGTGTGGTTTTTTCAGCTCCCTATCTCTTGCGAACTCTTTTTGTATTTTCTTACTTTTCCCTTTTTGTTTTCTTTTCTTTTGGACATGTTTGCCAAACTTCTTTATTTCCTCCCCAACTCTTCTTTCTTTCTGATCCAGTGTTGTTTCAGCTTTCTCATCAGGAGCTGGTAGTTAGCTTTCAAAAGGTAAACAATGAAATGCAGAAAAATGAAAGAGGGTAAGGGTGTTTTGGAGAAATGATAGAACTTATCTGGGCATTTGCTGGCTGATTCCGCTGACCATGCCATATATTTAAACTCCGACCCAGTTCGTTCCAATCATTATTCTGACTCCGAATTGTTTTCAACCCAAACCGATACTATTTTTTGTGGCCTTTTCTCTTTTCGAGGTAATCCTTACGATCGCCCTACGGTGCCTTGAAAGGTTTTTGACCAATAGGACTCTCTCATTTATTCTCTCTTAACCTCACAATCGCCCTGCAATGCCGTTAAAGGTTTTCATTGACAAGACTCTCTCATTTTTATTTCTCTCAACTCACAATCGCCTCACAATGCCGGTTAAGGTTTTCACTGATGAGACTCTCTCATCATTTTTTTTTCATTTTTCCTTTTGTCTTTTATTTTCTTATACCGCGGGTGTTGTCCAATGTCTTGCTCTTCCTTCATTGCATCCGTTATCATTTTGGAATTGATCAGAAGGTCTTTCTTTGGACTGTAACGTGGCTTTTGGATGGGTTAAAGAAAGAAAGGTATAAAGGCTCAAAATTTGCGAGGGTTCAAAAATATTTACAACTCTCGGAATTATTCATCATAACTTCTGCCCCAGTTTCAATATGTGGGGAATTTTTGAATTTTTCTTTGTTGTGATTGAACCTCAGCAAGGCTGCCTACGTACCCTTTCGGGATCAAGTCAGACGTAGTTCATCCAACGTCATCAGTTAAATGAATTTCTTTTGACTTTTTCCCAATTTCTTTGTCTTTTTCTCTTTTTTTTTCATTCGTTCATCACTTTCCATTTTGTCAATTTTAATCTTCATTTTCCTTATTCCACTCTAAGCGATTCCGAGAGAGGGGTATGAAAGAATATACTAATCAAGGCTCAAAGGAGTGTCAATGGATAAAGTGTTTGGATAGAGAATAAAACGCCTTCGTCATTTCAATTCCAAAATCACAACAAAATACAAAACGTACAATTGAGAAGGAGTCATACATAGTATCTTTTGACCGCATCTGAATTGATAGCAGTCTCTACGCACTTTCCTTCAACATCTGTTAAGTATAATTCTCCATTGGACAACACCCGCGATACCACAAATGGTCCCTGCCAATTTGGTGCAAATTTTCCCTTTGCCTCGGCCCAATGCGGTAAGATACGCCTCAAAACGAGTTGTCCGACTTCAAACTTCCGAGGACGCACCTTCTTATTGTATGCTCTGGCCATTCTCTGTTGATACAACTACCCATGGAAAACTGCGGCCAATCTCTTTTCATCAATCAAACTCAGTTGTTCCAGCCGGGCTTTTACCCATTCTTCGTCATCTATTCCAACTTCAGCTATGATCCGTAATGACGGTATTTCTATTTCTGCGGGTATGACAGCCTCTGTCCCATACACCAGTGAATAAGGTGTGGTTCCAATAGAAGTACGCACTGTAGTGTGGTAACCCATGAGAGCAAAAGGTAACTTTCCATGCCATTGCCTGGGTTCCTCCACCATTTTCCTGAGGATCTTCTTGATATTCTTATTTGTAGCTTCTACCGCCCCATTCGCCTTTGGCTATAAGGTGTGGAATTGCGATGTGTGATCTTAAACCTCTGGCAAACTTCCGCCATGAGGTGATTATTTAGATTGGCTCCATTATCTGTGATGATCACCTTGGGAATTCCAAACCGGCATATAATATTCTCATGCACAAAGTCCACCACCGCTTTCTTTGTCACTGGCTTGAATGTCTTCGCCTCAACCCATTTGGTGAAATAATCGATTGCAACCAAAATGAATCTATGCCCATTGGAAGCTGCTGGCTCTATCGGACCAATAACATCCATGCCCCAGGCGACAAATGGCCAAGGTGCAGACATCGTATGCAATTCATAAGGCGGGGAGTGAATTAGATCTCCATGTACTTGGCATTGGTGACATTTCCTCACATACCTGATACAGTCACGCTCCATAGTGAGCCACTAATATCCGGCTCTCAGGATCTTCTTTGCTAGGACATATCCGCTCATATGAGGTCCACAGGCTCCAGCATGTACTTCGATCAAAATCTTATCATCTTGTTGTGCATCCACACACCTCAACAACCCCAGGTCTGGTGTTCTCTTGTATATAACTCCTCCACCGAGAAAAAATCCATTAGCCAAGCGCCTGATAGCTCTTTTCTGATCATTAGTGGCCTGCTCTGGGTATTTTCCCGCCTTCAGGTATTCCCTGATGTCATGATACCACGGTTCTCCGTCCAATTCTTCTTCCACAGCAAAGCAGTAAGCATTTTGATCACAGACTTGGATCTGGAGTGGATCTATATTGGTTTTGTCCGGATGATGCAACATGGAGGACAGTGTGGCCAAAGCATCTGCAATCTCATTGTGCATTCTTGGGATGTATTTGAATTCTATGAACTGGAATCTTTGGGACAACTCGTGCAAACAATACCGGTAAGGTAACAATTTCAAATCTCATGTCTCCCATTCTCCCTGGATTTGGTGTACCAAAAGATCCGAGTCACCCATGACCAAAATCTCTTGAATACCCATGTCTATTGCCATCCTTAATCCCAAGATACACGCCTCATATTCGGCCATGTTGTTGGTACAGAAAAATCGAAGCTGAGCTATGACGGGATAATGTTGACATGTTCCTAAAATGAGTACTGCTCCGATACCAACGCCCTTGCTGTTGACGACTCCGTCGAAGTACATCTTCCATCCAGGATTCTCATCTTGTTTTATTTCCTCGACATTTATTGCCTTCTCATCCGGAAAATACGTCTTCAATGGCTCATATTCATCATCCGCTGGATTCTCTGCTAAGTGGTCCGCAATTGCTTGTGCCTTCATTGTCGTGCGAGTTACATAGATAATGTCAAATTCTGTGAGCAGAATCTGCCATTTAGCAAGTCTTCTTATAGGCATAGGCTTCTGAAATATGTGTTTCGGAGGATCCAACCGTGATATCAGGTATGTGGTATATGCTGACAAATAATGCTTCAATTTCTGAGCCATCCAGATCAATGCACAACAAGTTCTTTCTAGCTGAGTATATTTCACCTCGTAAGATGTGAACTTCTTACTGAGGTAATATATAGCTTGCTCTTTCTTTCCCGTCTCGTGGTGTTGCCCTAGCACACAACCAAAGGAGTTGTCAAGCACTGTTAGTTACAAAATCAGGGGTCGCCCAGGCTTTGGAGGAACTAACACTAGAGGATTGACCAAATATTCCTTGATCTTGTCGAAGGCTTCCTGACATTCGTCGGTCCATTTCTCTAATGCATCTTTCTTTAACAACTTGAAGATTGGCTCACATGTTGATGTCAACTGAGCGATGAACCGGCTAATATAATTCAACCTCCCCAATAAGCTCATTACTTCCTTCTTGTTCTTCGGCGGAGGTAGACTTTGGATGGCCTTGATATTTGATGGATCTAGTTCAATACCTCGCCGACTCACTATGAACCCCAACAACTTCCCTGAAGGTACTCCGAAGGCGCACTTCGCAGGATTGAGCTTTAGATTGTACCTCCGGAGTCTTTGAAAAAACTTTCTCAAATCCCTCACATGATCAGGTTGCTTTTTGGACTTTATGATGACATCGTCCACATACACTTCGATTTCCTGGTGCATCATATCATGGAACATCATGGTCATTGCCCTTATATAAGTTGCCACGGCATTCTTCAATCCAAACGGCATTACTCTGTAACAATACGTTCCCCAAGGTGTAATGAAAGCAGTTTTCTCCGCGTCTTCTTAGTCCATCAGGATCTGGTGATAACCGGCATAACAATCTACAAATGAACCGATCTCATGCTTGGCGAAATTGTCGATCAATATGTGGATGTTTGGTAATGGGAAATCATCTTTTGGACTAGCTTTGTTGAGGTCTCTGTAGTCCACACACACTCTGGTTTTTCCATCTTTCTTTGGGACTGGTACAACGTTCGCCAACCAGGTGGGGTATTTGGTGGCTCGTATGACCTTTGCCTCAAACTGCTTATTCACCTCTTCTTTTATCTTTACACTAATGTCCGTTTTGAATTTTCGCAACTTTTGCTTCACCGGCCAGCATTCGGTGTAGATAGGCAACTTGTGTACCACCAAATCAGTACTAAGTCCGAGCATGTCATCATAGGACCAAGCAAAGATGTCCTTAAATTCATGCAACAACCTTATCAATTCTTCCCTGAGGGGTGTCTCCAAATGAACACTAATTTTTGTTTCTCGGACATTATCTTCGCTCCCCAAATTGATGGATTCCGTATCACTCAAATTCGGTTTGGGCTTTTCCTCATATTGGTTCGTGTCCTTACTTATTTCCTCCAGGGCTTCCTCATCCTCACATTCTATCTCACTATCTTCCTCAATTTCTTGTATGGTAATGCGACTGTCAGAACTAGGTCGAGAATCCTTCACGCATGACATGGCATCAGAATCAGCACATACAAAACTGTACAGAAGAAAAAATAAAAAATAAGGAAAAATGAAGAAAGAAGAAAACTGCATTCCATTGATAAAACAGATGAACAAAGTTCGAGATACATTTTGATTTTTTTTTTCTTTTTTTTCATGGGGGGAGGGAGGACTACAAAAAGTAACAATTATTTTTTCCGGGAAAATGATAATGAAATTTTTAGAGCTAACTACCAAGACTCCTTCCTGATTGGTAAAGAAGTGGCTTCCCAATTGTTCAGCATAACACCGGATCACACAAATTGCACGTCCATCTTGCTAGTGACTTCCCCCATCTCAACCATGTTCACATCCCCAAATATCTTCTCAAATCTCATTAAAAGCTCTTCATCGGGTTGGGTCTCAATGTACCTTGATGCAGCAGATGTCCAATTTTTAGTACCAGGCTTGGTAAAGGTGTCGGATAGTTTGGGTATAGGCTTAGGCAGGGTCCAGTTCTTTTTTGGTCTTGGAGGCTCTCTGGATGTCGGCATAGGTGGGTTTGAACCCTAAGCCAAAAGTACCTTTGTTCTCTAGCAATTGAACCGGTTGGGTGACTTCTTGCAAAGCTTTGCCCAACCTTTTTCCTGGCGCAAACCCGTTTTTAAGCATCTCTCGGGCCACCATCACAGCAGTAGGTGCTACCGTAGGGATCGGCAGTTTCTCTCCTTTAGCAATTTTGTTCACTACTATGGTGTCTGTCACCTGGTATACCCAAGGACCCTTATCTCCGTTAGCATCATCAAATGGCATCACAACACTGCAGGTATTTTCCTCTCCATGCACCACAATTTCTTGTTGCTCCCATTCGAATTTGACCATTTGGTGCAAGGATGACGACACTGCATTGGCCGCGTGGATCCATGGTCGGCCCAGCAATAAATTATAGGACACAGCAATGTCCAACACCTAAAATTCCATGGTAAAATCCATAGGCCCAATGGTCACCTCCAAGACAATGTCTCCCAACGTGTTCTTATTTCCACCATCAAATCCTCTCACATTTATATTGTTCCTCCGAATTCTATCTGGACTGATATTCAGCCTTCCAAGAGTTGAAAGCGGGCAAATGTTCGCGCTTGAACCATTATCTATCAACACTCTGGTAACCACCGACTCCTCGCTTTTCACCGTAAGATAAAGTGCCCTATTATGCTCGGTTCCCTCAACAGGCAATTCGTTATCTGAGAACGTAATCTTATTAGACTAGAAGATCTTATTGGTAATCTTTTCAAGGTGACAGACCGAGATCTTCTCTGGGACATGAGCCTCATTTAATATCTTCATCAGAGCTTTTCTATGTTCTTCCGAATGGATTAACAAAGAGAGCAAAGAGATTTGTGCGGGGGTTTTCCTCAGATGTTCGACTATAGAGTAATCCTGCGATTTTATCTTTTTGAGGAATTCCTCCGCCTCTTCTTCGGACACAGGCTTCTTCAACTGATTCTCTTTCACTGCTTTCATTCTTCTTAACTCTTTCGGGGCAAAACACCTCCCAGACCGAGTTAGACCGTGAGTTTCGTTGATTTCTCCAAATACCTCTTTCCCTTTGTAAATCACTGCTACCTTGTTGTAATTCCAAGGTACGGTCTTGGTGTTCACTACCGTCATCTGCACCACCGGTCTTATAATCACTGGTTCCACACTCGCGCCTTTCACTATTAATACTGGCTTCACGCCCGGTACTACAACCCTCAACTTTTCCACCACTGTTTGGCTTTTCACTGGTTCTTCAACAATTATCTTTCCTTTCTCAGCTTCCTTTTCCGTTCTGCTACTGGCCTTAATCATCATAACAGACTGGGATGACTTCCGACTGCTCTCATCCTGCGCCAATTCTATCATATGCGTTTCGTGGTGAGCTGGCAGTGGGTTTTGCGTAATGTTTGGAGCCTCCGGAGCCTGCACTTCAATCCTCCGGCTATCAATAAGATCCTGGATAGCACTCTTCAGATGCCAACACTTCTCAGTATCGTGTCATGGTGCTCCTGAGCAGTACTCACACCTGACCAACTGGTCGATGTTTTTCGGAGGTGGGTTTGGAAGTTTAGACTCAATCGGGCTCAACATTTCCAATTCTTTTAATCTGTGATAGAGGCTAGTATAGGACTCCCCCAACGGGGTGAATGTTTTCTTTACCCTATTCCTCATTTCCGGGTCAGGCCTGGGTCTGCTTAGGTTTCTGTAGGTTCTAGAAGAAGGGTATGTGTTTTGTGTGTGGTAAACATTATGCGGGGCTTGGGCTCGCCATACATGTGGCGGTGGTGGTGAATAGGTTTGGGCTTGTGGGTGGTGGTAGTGCGGGGCAGTTGGTGGGTAATATGGTGGCGGTGGGTTATATGTAGTTGGTGTATTGTATGGGGTTGGTGGGTTATATGTGGTTGGCGGGTTGTATGGAGTTGACGGGTTTGGTGGGTATGAATGGTATGGTCTTGGTGGGTGATGATGTTGATTGCGGTTCCAAAGCCTGCTTTCCACAACTGCTACTTCTTCTTTTTTCTTCTTCCCAATTGCTCCTCCATTCCCAGTCTGTATGGCCTGATTCGTGGCCTTAATTGCCGAAAAACTCATGATCTTGTTCGTTTTTAAACATTCCTCAACAAAACTTCCCATCTTCACAACCTCATTAAAATTTTTCCCAATAGCTGACACTAAATGCCCATAATAAGTAGGCTCCAAAGCCTGTAAGAAACAATCTACCATTTCTCCTTCCTTCATCGGCGGATCTACCCTTGCCGCTTGTTCTCTCCACCTGAAACCAAACTCTCTGAAGCTTTCTCCCGGCTTTTTCTCCATTTTCGTGAGTGATAATCTATCTGGTATGATTTCCAGATTGTATTGGAAATGGTTCGCGAATGCTTGCGCGAGATTGTCCCAGATGAACCACCTGGTGTGATCCTGGCGAGTATACCACTCCAAAGTAGAACCGCTTAAAGTTTGGCTAAAATACGCCATCAACAGCTCATCCCTGCCTCCTGCACCTCGCATTTTGCTGCAATATTGTCACGACCCTAGTTCACCAATCGTGAACATGTCGTGATGGCACCCAGTCTCCACGACTAGGTAAGCCTAACACGTTGCGGAATATACAAGCTTATGCACATTTAATAAGAATTAGCGGAAAATGAGATAAAAGGAATGTAATCCGTGCCACTTGGCACATACACCCGTCAAATACACTGTATAATACACTACCAAGACCCGGAATCCCATGGGTAACACAGACTAAAAGAGAACATACAACTGTAGCTCTATGTATAAAGAGTATCTAACAACGGAATGAAGGAAAAACATCTACTAGCACTAGAATAGAAGGAAGGCCTCTGGATCCACGGACGTAGCAGATCATACCTCGAGGTCTCCCAAAGCGCTGCTGAATCACCTGGTGTGAGCCTGTCCTGATGTACCTAGATCTGCACAACAAAAGTGTGTAGAAGAGTAGCATGAGTACACCCCGGCGGTACTCAGTAAGTGCCAAGCCTAACCTCGTTGTGAGTAGTGACGAGGAAGGTCAGGGCCCTACTGAGAGGAAACAATTACAAGATGATAATAATAATACTAAGCAGTTTAAATGATAATAATTCTGAAATAACAACAATAAAACGATTACTACAGCCGTCTACAATTAAGCTAACAACAAGTAACAAAATTCAACTAACAAGTCCAGGACCTGTGGGAATTGAACCCACAGTCCCACTCTATAATCAACAGTCCAGGAACTACGGGAATTTAACCCGCAGTCCCAATGACGGTATCTCTGGGTCTCCGGGAATCGAACCCGTAGCCCGTGTCTCAATACCTCAGGGTGTATCTCAATGATCTCAGGATCTCCGAGAATCGAACCCGCAGTCCGTATCTCAATAATATATCAATAAACTTCGGGTCTCCGAGAATCGAACCTGCAGCCCTTGGATCTCCGGGAATTGAACCCGTAGTCCACAAATAATAACAAATTCGGGTCTCTGGGAATCGAACCCACAGCCCTGGGATCTCCGGGAATTGAACCCGCAGTCAACCAACACAACAAATAAAGAAAACGCACACAGAAAACATAATATTCTTAACTACAACTTCACCGAGGACTAGTGCCAACCATTATCAAGAAGTTCAAGTAGGACAATTAGGCAATTAGACAGATAAATCCTACCTAATCATGCTTCCCTAACGAATACCAGGTAAATATCACAATTTAATAAATTAAGAATAGGAATATCACGAATTGGACAATTCAAGTAAAGTGAGTTACAACAACTAGCGCATGTACACGCCCGTCACCTCGCGTACAAGGCATTTAAACTATCACATAATATCCGAGGGGTAAAAGTTCCCTCACACGAGGTTAGACAAGCCACTTACCTCGACTCCGGTACAAAACCGCTAAGAGACAACTCTCTTGCTGCGAATGTCAGCCTCCACAGGTGTAGTATCTCGTAAAAATCAATAGAATCACATCAAAATAGGCCAATTGGGCATTACCCAATCAAGACAACTCAAAATACACCAAAACCCACAAGTTGCCAAAACCCGACTTTCGGTACGCTTATCGAAAAATCATGAAATTATATATTCGTGTTCCTTATCTCAATACGAGTCGTTTGCCCATTCAAATCAAAGGTTTCCTAAATTTTAGGCCTAGGGCTCAAACCCACCTTTAATCTTCCATTTTCAGTGAAATAATCAAGGATTTCATCATAAACTAACAAATTAAGGTCAAGAGACTTACCCCCGATGATCTCCCGATGATCTCCCGGCGTTTCCCCTTCAAAATCCTCTCTTGGAGATGGCGTTTTGCGAATGAGGGTCGCGGGTTGACTGTTCTGGACTTAAATCCACTGCCAGACATTTTTACTCTATGCGATCGCATGAACACTGTTGCGATCGCATAGAACAAATTGTGACCCTCGCCAAACTACTCTATGCGATCGCATAATCCTCAATGCGATCGCAATGCTCACCAAAAATATATCTATGTGATCGCATACCATGCTCCGCGATCGCATAGGACAAAAGCTGGGCCTGGGACCCCCTTCTCTATACACTATGCGATCGCATAGTACTGTACGCGATCGCAGAGCACAACCTTCCAAAACTATGCGATCGCATATCCATGCCCGCGATCGCATAGAACAAATACTTGGCCTCTTCAAAACCTTCGATGCGATCGCATCAGCCCATTGCGGTCGCATAGAGAATTCGTCTGCAGCACACACCAGCAGTTAACAACATTTCCAAAATGCATGAATTAGCCCGATTGGACCCTCGGATTCATCCTGAGACCTCCGGGACCCCAACAAAAACCACCAACCTACTCCAAAACATGATACGAACTTATTCCACTCATAAAAACACGTCTAACAACATCAAAACCCATAATTCACATCGAATTCAAGCCTAAATTTCTTAAAACTTTCCGAATTGCACATTCAATCTAAAACCCGACCAAACGACGTCCGAATGACTTGAAAATTTGCGAACATATCCAAAATCACATAAAGAAGCTATAGAAATTGTCGGAATTCCGTTCCGACCCCTGGATCAACTCACATATCGTTCGGATTCACCAAAATTTCAAACTTCGGTATTTCAAGCCTAATTGAGCTACGGACCTCCAAAATACATTCCGAACGCGCTCCCAACCCCGAAATCACCTAACGGAGCTAATGGAACCATCGGATTTCCGTTACGATGTCGTCTTAATACTGTTCCAGTTACGGACCATTTTCTAACTTTAAAGCTCTCATTTAGGGACTAAGTGTCGCAAAATACTCCAAATTTCAGAACTGACTCTCCCGGCAAACCACAATAGCAGAAATGAACTTAGGGGAATAGTTAAATTGGGGATTGGGGCGTAATTTTCTAAAACGACCGGCCAGGTCATTACAAATATCCCCTAAGGTGGGCCACCGGGTCTCCATGTTCGCTATACATATCAAACTTCGGCAACTTAAATCCAACAGGAAGTTGCACTTCAAGGAACAGACACAAATCCTTGTATGCCACGCTTACTTGCCCTCCCAATCCTTGCATATTGCGAAAGGCGTTTTCCAAACTCTTTACCTTTCTAGCCATCTCCTCCTGCCCTGCATTTTTAGCAGGCTTCTCTTCGCTCGTCTCCATCAGCGGAGCGTGGGATTCGTGCTGTCGGAAAGTTGGTTCAGGTGGGTAGTAGTGGGGGTCTTGTATGTGGAACATTAGTTCACTAGATAATTTGTATAGGGTGGCAGGTGGAGGTGCCACATATACTGGAGAAACCTGGGTGGATGGGGTGGTACTTGTTTCGTCAAAGGTGGTGGTACTTGGGAAGTGGAAGCATAATAGTGGTAATAGTCGGGGTATGTAGAGGATCAATTCATCGTGGGTGGTTCAGGATTGGGGTTGGTTGGAGGGATGTATGTGGGATTGGCAAGTTTAGTTTGTACATCTCTTCCTTCATCAACCAAGCCTGGTACATTTCGGCCATCTGCTGTTTTAGTTTGTACATCTCTTCCTTCATTCCCGCTACGTCCACAATTTCTTCCTCCTGGGCGGGATCCATGACTGTTGCCTCAATCTCTTGCGACACAGCTTTTGTTATTTTCTAATATCTCGTGTTGTAAGGGTGAGTTGCTAGAATGCCAGTTGCCACTAGAATCTGAATCTCACAAACATCAACACCCGTTAGTGGTTAGCGCATGAAGAGATAAGATGCAACGACTTTAAAATAAACACATTTTCCTCGAGTCGTCATGCATCATCCCGGCCTTTACTTATTTGAACCAATCATCTCTTTTTCTTCTTTCTTCTTCTTCTTTTTTTCACTTTTTCTCTCTCTTTTTTTTCTTTTTCATTTCACAATTGCGTTCCTATTTATTTGCCTATCGTAATTAAAACAAAATAACATAAAGCAAAAAGATTGACAACAACTCTTGATTTTCATTGATAGTTCAAAACATTGGTTTACAAGATGATGTTGTAATGCTAATGTAAAGAAACATAAAAATAGAATGCATGCCCTATGAATACATTAATGCTCCTAGTGCCCGCGAGACATCGTTCGGTCTTGCCGCGGGCCTATATGCTAATCCTTTTGGAGCCTATCCATGTCGGACATGACTTGCTGTACAAAGAATTTCACTGCTGACACAAAGGTTCCCTGGGACATATATTCACATAGCTGGCTCTTCTGGGTGATGTATTGAGCAATACGAACAATCTTCTCTCGAATAACCCTTTTTTCTTGAAGCAATCGGCTTATCTGTTGAGTGCGAGCATCTAAGGTATGTTGGTTATCCTTCTGTATTTGCTGCAGCTCCAACTCTAGTCGAGCCATAGTTGTGTAACAATGCTCTCTCTCTTCTTCGAGATCCTTGATAACCTTGTTACTTTTAACCGTGGCTGAAACCATTTTCTTTCTTAGCCGAGCTACCTCAAATTCATGCCTATCTTGTAGCTGCTGAACCAACTTGGTTCTTTCCTCAGCATCTCTGGTTATTTGCTTCCGAGCCCTGACTAATTCCTTTTCTACCTTGTCCAAGTCAAAGCTGTAGTCATTCACTTTGCGCCGAAGAGTTTCAATCAATTTTTCATCTCGGGCTAAGCGAACGAGGGTCACGGATGTAATTTTCATTTGAGCAACTTGAGCCTTTAACATTTCGTTTTCTTTCTTCAGCTGCTTTTTCTCTCCCTCATCAGATGCTGCCTGTAAACCACTTTCAAACTGGAGATTTCTCAATTGTTCTTCCAACAAGCTGATCTTGGCCTTGTATTCTCTTTCTTTGGCCGCCCAATTCTGATTTTCCTTAGATTGCTCCACCAAATCTTGCAGGTGAGGTCTTTTCGAAAGTCGTTCATGCTCAACACCCCGTCGATACCACGTGAAATATCCAGATGATACTTCTCCCCGAGCTCTATTTTGCACACAAGTATCTACTTTCAGGTTTTGGCATTCATTCCAAATTTGACGGATCTTTGCTTCCGGGAATTGCCCATCCGGACTAATTTCTATAGCTTGTGAACTGAGGTCCTCGTCTCTCGATATAACTTGACATCTACCCAGCTATCGCAGGGCCCTGTACGGGGTGTAAGGTTGGATGCTTTTTAAACCCATGATCAAAAAAGGTGACCCTTCTGTCGGCATATAAATTACCTCATCAAGAGGTAGCCAATCATATGTCCAATCAATCTGGCCATCGATTAATGATCGAAGATGCGAAATCCAATCCTTTACTTCCTCTGGCAATTTAACTTCTTTTGTTCTCGTGTAAAATTCTTCCAGACATGTTCTTCCAGTCGGACCATAATTTGAGAACGAAGGATGATGGCATAGATGTTCAATCAACCAAATCTGCAAAATCAGATTGCACCCCTCAAAGAAGTTGGCTCCAGCTTTGCATGCAGTCAAGGCACGGTAGATGTCAGCTAAAATCATTGGAGCTAGAGTACAATTGTCTTGTACTATCAATGTGTTTGCTACCCCGACAACCTTTATACTGATATGTCCATCTTTTCTCGGAAATATGACAATTCCGAGAAATGCCACTAAGAAAGCAAACCTTTGATGCTCCTCCCATTTTGCTCGGTTGGACTTGCTACATAGCTTGTTCGTGGAGTCGTTAAAACCCCCGATATGTCCATACCTACTATAGATGAAGTTCATGAGCAAAACCCGTTGGCTAAATCTTCGTTGTGGACATTCCTAGCAATTTTCAAAGAATCCAGAAAATGATGCATCGTTACTGTTCTTGGAGATACCGGGTATTTTCCTTTCAAGGGGACCTCATTTTTCCCTATGTAGAAAGCAATTTCCTCCAGAGTAGTACATTGTGTGCAGGATCCCAATATGTGACCAATGCTCTAATTACGTCGCCTCGGGGAATTATGTCCAATAACCCTGTGAGATCTTTCAAGTAACCTTTGACCCAGTCCTGACTTTCTGTTTCCATGTCTTGCCACCATAGTTTCAGCTCCAAAGGGATTTTATTCATTAAGGAGAAATGTTCATTCAACATTGTGCTCATCCTGCACATTTATTAAGGCGACTTTATTTAGCAAAAAAAAATCTTTTTCAATGCAGGTTTTCATTTTTTGAAAGAAATATAGCTCTCGAAGTGGCCATTTTTGCCAAAACAGCCTTCCGGCGTCCTTTCGGGACAATCGGCCGTTTCCAAAAATAGCAATCACTTCGATTATTTGAAAAGAAAAAATCTTTTTGGTCTTTTTCTAAAAGTGTGGTTGGACCCGTTTAAGGGTTGCCTACGTATCCCACCTAATGGCGAGAATCAAACCTGCGTAGTTCGGTCAGATTAGTTGACCAATTATTTCAACAACAAAAACCATTTTTTTTTATTTTCAGATTTTCGGATTTTCTAGATACCTATTTTCACTAACTCTTATTTCTCTCTCTTTTTTTTTTCCTTTTCAATAATTTTTCTATCCTCGGGATTTTCGCCGGTCCGCATAACGATCAAGGACAATAAAAATGCAACACATAATATGCTTGGTCTTTTTCAAATACCGGGTCACCTGTCCTAGACGGACCCAACCCCTGTGTTGAGTCCCCTAAGTCGGATATGATGCAAATAATCATCCTAGACCTATGTTCAACATCTTATAGTTTCATAGAATGCTAGACCGTGTACCCGAGCGGACAACTCGAATCGAGGAGGGGGATATGTACCGGTGACTCGCGGAGTCAATCGTCTTTGTAACTTATCCGGCCTCTATTTTCTTAATTTGTGGTGACTTAACAGAAAGGGGAGTCTCAACCAGTAAGCACATCCCCGGGGTGAAGAAGAGAAGGGTTTTCGGCACAATTTTTATATACAATCCACATAGTATCAAAGCGATAAAGCACATAGCCTGTTGTTCAAATTATATAGTGAAGTTAGACAATATCACGAATGGCAATTCTAAGGAGCTCGAGGTCTTAAACCCTGAAACCGAAGTTCGGGGTTGGGGTCCCCAGCAGAGTCACCAGAGATGTCACACCTCCCTTTTTACTACCCCAAAAACATAAAATGTGCTTATAGGGTATACCTCGATGTTCAAATACCCGAGATGGATATAATAGCATAGAGGAAGGAGTTTTTCCACTTAAAGGACAATCGGTTCGGGATTTTGTTTTAAATAATCAGAGTCGCCACTTGAGATAATAATGGTGTCCCAAGTCACCGGTTAGTCCCGAATCCGAGGAAATTGACTCTTTTATTAACGTCCGCGAAACAAAGATCTGAATAAGGAACTCTGTTAACCCGGGAGAAGGTGTTAGGCATTCCCGGGTTCCGTGGTTTTAGCACGGTCGCTCAATCGTCGTTCTTGACTCTTGTTTGACTCATTACAGATTTTAACAACATATATGCACTTTTACTTTAATATTTTATAGAATTGCGACATCGCGAAAACACGCCTCGAGTCACACCACAACCAGTACGCCTGTGACTTTTGGTATATTTCAGCTTTGCCGAGATTTAGGATTTGAGTTGCACCAGGTGCACACTCGTTCGTAGGAAAGTATATTAAATTGTGCCCTAAATGGTCTATCGGCTTTTAATTGTTTTGGATAAGACTATGGAATTTGCTAATAGTCTTCCCGAGTCTAGTTGTGTTTATCTCATTACGAAAAAGGGGGCTCCGCTTATTAATAACATGCGAGGCTCATCCCAATTATTTATTAAGGTCCAATCCTATTTATTCAACTATATTTTCTATATGTTTTTCCCTTAGCCATATGTGATACTAAATATTCCAGGCCCGTGCGATTTCTATTGTTTATTGGGCCTGGATCTTTACTCACTTATTTAGACGTGCATTTGACCTGCCCAGGCCTTAGAGGCCCAGGCTGTTATCGAGCTTCTGCTCATCAGCCAGTTGGCTATATACCACAGTCCAGGCCCACGCCATGTATTGGGCCCAAACCAAATAAGAACAACATTGTGAGTAAATAAATGAAAGTATACATCTGGAAACAATAAGAAATCAATTAGCATTTTCATTTATCACCAAGGAAATCAGTACACAAGATAGTAATTCTAAGTCAATTGTCTTTGTACATGAGCTCAACAAGCTGTCACCACTATCAGTTCACAACTAAGAATTTATACTAACACAATTATTTACTAGTTGAAGGGTTTAATACCACAGCTTAACTATCTACGGAATTTGATCAAAGTAACACGATTGGATTAACTATCTACAACACCCTGAAAAAGTTAAAAGAAATATTCACATATGCTTAACTACAACACTGGTTTCATTATGAATTAGACCTATTAACCTCACGAATCTGATCCTAATCAAGTTGCTTTCATCATCTAATTATTTCCCCTCTTAAACTTGCTCGGATTTAAGCCTCGATTTCTAAAGCAGTCATCTACACAATCAGTGACTGCATGACTTAATTACTCAATCAAAACAAACCAGTTACTTAAGTTCAAATAGCTAGAAGGCTTTAGAACAATTGAACTACTGATTTTTACTACAGCTTAGCTAATTACCAGATTATGAATCACTAACTGGGTTAATGTTTTTTACTCCATGCTTGAGTGTGAATCCCTTATATTAGCTATATGATGATAATTTACTAATTTATCTATGAAGCGATAGTGATTAGAGATTTGACATAATGATTCATCTTACTTGTATTTTAGAGTTTACCTATTTAAACTAGGCGTGACATACTACTACTACTATACTACTTACTATACCACTAGCTATTGCAATATTTTTTGTGTTTTGTTTTTCAGCTACTACCTACTGCTACATTAAATAAATTACAAATTTAAACTAATGACATTAAACTACAGACTACATAACAGCATAAAATTAAGCTAAAGCTTCATTTTCATTTAATAAATTCTCCATTACAGCTTCTAGCGAACAGAAGGATACCTGGATTAACAAGAAAAAGCCAATGAGTCTAAGGGGATTCAGGCAAATAAGCAACATCAAATGACTCGAACAGCAATGCAACAGAGAGGTTGAATATCCACGAAATAGAAAACCACAGCAAGAGCAAGCAGGAACCCAAGCAAATACACGAGCAAAAACCACAAATATCGATCGGATATCCACAAATTCTCACTCGAAATAATGCAGGAAAAAGCCTATTTCTATGTTAATACTATTGTCTCTGAACTTTTCTTTCAAAAGCCCCCTTAATCAGCCTTTTTAGGGGGTATTTATAGGTGTGGGAAGGGCTGATGACTTGGGGAGAAAGAATGGGATTAAATCCCACTTCTCCCCTCTTAAAACTATAAAACTTGCATTTAGGCCCCAAAATCTGTTACCCAAAACCCTTCCAGCATGTGCTGGAAGGTTCTAAAGATTCCTTTTTAAAGCCTTTTACTAACATAACCTTGGGGGTTAAAAAATTTTACGGATTTGTCTTTTTAGGGAGACCATTATACCCTTTAACTTCTGCAAAATTGCAGAAATTAGGGGTACAAATGACTCCCTTAACCCCACATGGTTCAAACTATTTACTTATTTACCTTTTTGGCTTCCTTTTATGCCCCTAAGGACACTGCTGAATTACCCGGCCTACCTAGGTCTGGTTTCCAGCATTTTTGGACTTATTTAACCTATGGCCAGTCCTTGCATTGGTATTTAAGGATTGGCCAGTTCTACTATTTAGAACTTAGCCTCTTTTATTTCACTTTCAGTTAATTAGCCCCTTTTAGTCCGTTTTAAAACTAATTGCAGGACCAGCCTGCCTTATTATTATATTTAAACTATTTAATTTTTAGCCAGTCTCAAGTAGAGACTTGGCTTGGGTAATTGAACCCATTTGCTGAACACAGGCTGGGCCCAAGCCTTTGCAGGCTTAGCCACCTGTGTTTCAGGGCTGAAAATGAGCCTGGGCAAGTCTGCATTTGCAGACTTAGCCAATCCTTGCATAATTGACCTATTTAATTCCTTTTAAAACTAATTGCGTGACTAGCCTGCTTTATTAATGCATTTAAACTATTTAACTCTTAGCCAGTCTCAAGTTGAGACTAAGCTTGGGCAATTGAAGCCCAATTACTGAACACAAGCTGGGCTAAGGCCTTTGCAGGCCTAGCCACTTAAGGTTCAGGGCTCAAAAAGAGCCTGGGTAAGTCCGCATTTGCACACTTGGCCAATTTTGCACAACTAGCCTTTCGACTGATTCACAGGCTGGGCTAAGGTCTTTGCAGACCTAGCCACCTAAGATTCAGGGCTCAAATGAGCTTTGGTGAGCCTGCATTTGCAAGCTCAACCAGTTTTGCATAATTAGCCCCTTTTGAGGTGGACTAGTGTGTTTGGACCTTATAGAGTTGATCAACTTTTGCAAAGTTAACCACTCTTTGGTCAATTATTATCCAATAGCCTATTTTGTTCATTTTCAGTTTTAAACCTATTTGAATACTAGCCATTTTCATGGAATCTAACATTAGCAGCTATAACCAATTCCCTAAGGTTCAGTCAGTGTTAATCAAACACTTACATTCAACAAGAACTACCAGAACTTAGTCATTTTCAACATGTATCGCACACAGAGACACATAAGATCAAACAAGATGCATCAATCAACAAAAACTCAGGAAATGCAATTTGATATGGTTGAATCTTAGTTAATCAATCCATATTATCCAACTTCATGTGACAAAGTATGAATCCATGTCAATTTAGACCTAGTTACTACTAGTTCAAGTCATGTGACAATTGAAAAACTCCAAAACCTTAAGGTTCATGGCACAGACATGCACAGAATGTTAAACTCTCAGAAACAGCCAATAATAGATGAATCAGGACTCATTTAGACATAAGGACCAAAGAATAGCATAGACATGCTAGTCAGGATGTGAGTATTAATCCTAACTTTAATAGCAGAAAAGAGTCATGGAGAAGCAATGAAGAAGAGTCTTAACATCTAGCATGCCAAGCAATGGAAGAAGAAACTAAATCAGATGATCATGCTTATGAAGGAAAAGAGGTGGTATAAACCAACTATTAGAGTCCGGTCATTGTTTTAATCAGAATATGTAAAGGGAAAAGATGAAGCAGAACCAACTCAAATATGAGGCTAACATGAAAATTGCTAAAAGTTAGTCCTACCACTATAACTAAACATGAAAAGATCAGAAGAGAAGACTTATTGAATCCTTATTGAGAGCTAATAGAGATAAAACACAAAAATGGAAGAAGTTAATACTAACAGGAGACAAAAACCAAAGACAAAAGAGAGATATCTAAGTCGACTCTCCAAATCAGAACAAAAATCTAAACAGAGAGTCATCAAAAGAGAAGAACAATCATGCTTTTTTTTAACAGATCAGAATCAACAAATTAAGAAAAATGAAGAAAAGATAGATCTTTAAACTTAGAAGAAAAAGGACACGATAGAAAGAACATAAGGACCAAGTCAAAACAAGAAAACCAACAAGACGAACAAAACCCTAATACTAACAGGTTCTTTGAATCAGAGAAACAGACAACACAGAAAGAGATCTAGAAGACGAGCAAGATCAAAACCCTAAAACTAACGAATGAAGCACAAGATATCAAGAACCTAAAGAATAGAAAAACAGATAGAAGCATAAAGATGAAAGATGAACAGACAAACAGAGAAAGCAAAAATAAAACATAAAAAGGCGGGGGTACTTAGCTTGCAGGGCCTGTCCCCTGAGCTTCCTATTTTTTTTTCTTTTCTTTTCCAGTCTTCCAGACTCTTTTTACTTATTCTCTTTTTTTTATTTTTCTTTTCTGTTTTTCCATGTTTTAGACTTCAAGACGAAGTCTTTTAGGTTTTTGGTTTGCAGAGGGGTGTTTGGGAGAGGGTAAAGGTTGTGTCTTGGAAGGGGTTTGGTTTTTGAGTCGACGGAGTTAGGTTTTCGGTGACCCTTTTTGGGATATTCGAAGAGTTTCGGGAACATTCGAGGGCAGTGAGTGGTATGGTTGGGTAGAACACACCAAGACGGTTCGATTGGCATTGGTTTGGTAAAGTGGTTCGTTGTTTGGCGGTCACCGGTGGTGAGTTCCGGTGACCGGAGTTCTGGAGAAGGGGTCTGTTTTAGGGTTTTCTAAGGTTTGAAGTGGAGAAGAAGGAGAAGAGGAGAAGGGAAGTGAAGGGGATGGCCGGCGACCACCATGGAGAGTGGTAGCCGCCATGGCCGGCTAGGGCTTGTGATGTTTTGAAGATGAAGAGGGGAGAAGAAGAAGAAACTGGGGCGGCTAGGTTTAGGGCTTCTTAGAGAATGGTCGTCTTCTTCAGACAAGGCCCTTATATAGGTCAGGTGTCCGAGATAATCTGAGCTGTTGGTTTGCTGGAGATCAACGGCTCTTAGGTGCATTACACAAACGACGTAGTTTCGTTACCAATAAGACCAAAGGTCTCACCCGTTGGATCAGCTTGGACGGACGGCTCAGATTAAACCCATTTTATTTATTAACCCATTAATTCTGCCCAATTATTTTGACCGTTGGATTCAGCCAGATGGACGGCTGAGATCCCAAGTGTCTTATAAATCAGACCTAGCCTTTGGGCTATTGCATCTGGGCCTTTTAATTTAATTCAATTTGGCCCAAAGCCAGTATACCCAACTAATTTTGTATTTTCTGATTTTTTAATTATTAAGACGCCATTTTTTTTTTCTTTTATCAATTATTAAAAAACTTAATCTCCTACTTATTCTAATTATCTAATATTTTTTGGCAATTTTCTACTATTTTTTCCTACTTTTCCACTACTTAAAACTATTTTTTGATGATTTTTTCTTAAAACTAATTAATTCAAACAAAGTAAGTACTTAACCTATTTTTTTTTTTTTTTTGATTTTTCTAATTTTCAATTATTCAAACACACAAAATGTAGCTAATTTCAAACAAGGCATGCAATTGCATTCAAAAATATATTTATTTTAATTTTGGAATGGTTTGCCCGGTGCAAAAATCATGTGCTCACAAGATCGTTTCTTACTGGTGTGTGTATTGTGCAAGATATGATTTAGACTTGTATTGAGATATTGTATCACTGGAGTGGTGTTTGATTCGAGGTGATCGTTGGGTTCATTAATGAATACAGACATATTTTATCTCAGCTTGTTAGGAATATAATATCGAGGTTTGACCCGGAAATCTGTTGTGATATCAGTCAAGGGAAGTGGTTTCAGGAATGGTTGATTTGAGAGATTAGTACAATTTATTGTATGTTTCATTCATCGTTGGCAGTATATGAAAGTGTTAGAATAAGGCTTTAGCTAATAAGAGGTTCTCTACCGGAAATTAGTTGCTGGGGACCACTGTTGTGAATAAAAGTTATGGTTCCAAGTGTTTGGTTTAGGCGGTATATCATATGTTTTCACCTGAGGGTGCAAGTATGGCTTATTACAGCTAGTTCGGGCTTACTCTGAGTACAGATGTGAATTTCTGATCTTGTGTATGATTTTCGGAAAGTGCGACGTGGTTCTATGGTTTGGCTTATGGATTAAATGGACTGTGAAGTTCGGTTGTATTGTGTTGTCGGGTCTATGCGAGATAGGGTGACGAGGGATCACCCCGGGTACATAGTTGGTAAGATCATTCAGCTACTAGTTGGCTTCTAGAACAACTCTCGATACGCTCGAGGACGAGCGTTTGTTTAAGTTGGGGAGGATGTAATGACCCGACCCGTCGTCACGGGAATTACCGCCCCATTTTCCCTATTTTATGCTTCTACATATTTCATTATATGTGTTTGGAGAATTTAAAGTAATTCGGATAGAGTTCGGTTAGAAATGAGACAATTAGTCTCTTTATGAGAAAGTTAGTTTGGAAGAGTCAACTAAATGTTGACTTATGAGTTAGAAGGCTCGGAATAGATTTTCGATGATTCGACTAGTTTCGATGTATGATTTGTGACTTTGAAGCGCAATCGAAAGGTCCGGTGTAGAATAAAGCTTGAATTGGCTAAGGTTGGATTTTGGCGAATTCTGGTTGATATGTGAGATTTTGATCCGAGGGTCAGAATAGAATTATGAGAGTTGTTGTAGCTTCGATATGTGATTTGTGATGTGTGCAAAATTTCAGGTCATTCAGATGTCGTTTGGTTGGGTTTTTGATCGAATGTGTGTTTCGGAAGTTTTTGAAGTACTTAGGCTTGAATCTGATGTGAATTGATGATTTCAGTGTTGTTAGGTGTGTTTTAATGATTGAAACAAGTTTGGATGATGTTTTGGGATATGTTGGTACCTTTGGTTGAGGTCCCGGGGGCCTCGGGTGTGTTTTGGGTTGTGATCACGCACTTATTTGATGTTTCAATGTCGTATATTTGGACATAAAGGAGTACCATATTGAACAAATGAGCTCTGAATAGTGTTTTGAATGAAGTATTAGATCCGTATCGTAATTATGGACCCGTAGCAAAAAGCATCGTCGAATTTGGACAGCGTATGAGGATTTTATGGCCGTTTTACTAAGGTTGCTCAGATTTTCAGGTTAATTGCGAAATTGCCCCTGACGACGTATTAAAAACCTGCACTATTGGCAAATCTGAAAACCTACACATCTCCTTCATTATAAGGTCAAATTGAGTGATTCAAAAGCCTAAATTCATTAGAATTTCACAAGAAATCCATTGGGAGCAGTAAAACGCGTGAACAGTAAACCTGTAATGAGCAGGTCGAGTTTTCTTCCAATCTTGTAAGGGGAAGAAGCTTCTGAGGCGATTATTAAGAGAGAATTCGTGAGATTTCATCATGTAAGAGTTATTAGACTCGTATTATGTTGCTATTATGTAAAAACATATATTAAACAGTGAAAAACCAAGGATTTAAGGGGTAAAAATAGAGGTTAGGGTTTGAAACCTAAGAAGGTGTAAAGTTAGAATTTGAGGGGTCAAACGAATTCTGATTTTGATGAACTTTATATGTACGCACTGTGGCGAGACGAGGAATCCATTGGTATGATTTTTTAGAATTTTTTGAGAAGCGGGCCCAAGGCTCGGGTTTTACCAACTTTGTGAATTTTAGTACTTTTCGAGTATTTTTTATTGGGTTATGTTTCTTTGACCCACATTTATGTATTCGTTGTGATTTTAACTAGATTCGACGCGCGAGGAGGCCGATACGAAAGGAAAAGGGCATTGCGGACTAGTCTACGATTGGTTAGAGATGAGTAGTTGGTGTATATGATGGCCTGAGAGTTTGAAACCCCGGCTTACCATATTGTGAGGCTATTTAGGGCGTGACTTGCATCCCATGGCAGGTGCGGGATTGGTTATGACTGGGGATTATGACTTGGTCCATCCCAAACAAGAATAATACTATATTGGCGCTTGACACACACTCTCTGTTGAATATATATGGGCTTTATGCCATGTATGGGGCATTATGCCGACCTATAGTATCCTTAGGGAATATATATCATTGTGATAGCATGATTTGTAAAATCATTGATCTCATTCCTGGGTTTAGTCACTATTATGAAATGCTAAGTCGCCGTTTTTTGAAAATTAAGTAACTAAAGTATTTTCCTTATTAATGAATTGGAAACTAGAAATAAATAAATGAAACTGTTATGTGACTCATATACATATTGTGGACTGAGTATGGATCGTGCAGCACGCCGTATTGAATGATATGAATATATTGCGCTTGGGCTGAAGGTGCCCCTCCGGAGTCTAAACACACCCCCAGTGAGCGTCGTCGACGTTAAACGGGTCGGGCTACGCACCGTAATGGTCATGTGCATTGCATTGCATTCATGCATTGTTATTTACTTGTGCTATCTGTGGTTTGCTGTTGTTGTTGGTTCGTAGTAAGGTATCAGACTGTTAGACATAGCTTTACTTTGTGGCATTTCGTGGATTTCTTATCCTCAACTATTTTATATGCTTTTTACTCACTTAGTGCTTAGTACTCACCCCTACTCCCCGCACCTTTGTGTGCGGATTCATGTACGCTGGAGGTTTAGCTGAGGAGTCTCGTTTTACAGAGTTATCAGACTTGTTGAGGTAGCTGCTGACATTCGCAGGACCTGGCTACTCTTTATCCCAGTTTTATTTATATATATATATACTTTGAGACTTGAGTATTTTGTTCAGATATTACTATCCTGTCATGTTTAGAGGCTCTAGACTCGTGACCCCAGGTCTTTGGGACATTATTTAGTTTAACTTCTATCTATGAGTTAAGATTCTAGCTTTATTGTTGATAATAATATTCAAGTAGTTGGTTTGAGCTTCATGCTCGGGATGAGAGTGTAAATGGTCGGGCTTGCCTAGCAGTTGTGTTAGGCGCCATCACGACCGGAATTGGGGTCGTAACAATTATACAACCTTACCCTGTATTTTTGTAAGAGACTGTTTTCACGGCTTGAACCCGTAACCTCCTAGTCCCTGCATTTTTGCACTATATTTGAATAATTTTTGCATAGTTCTTGCACTTTTCTGCATTCTTTTTGCACAGTTTCTGCATAATTCCTGCGTGTTTCTACATTATTTCTGCACTCTTTTTGCATAATTTCTGCTTAGTTTTTGCATTTTTCTGCATATATCTACACTATTTTAGCTTCAGTTTGTGCACTTCTTTTGCAACAGTGCGACAATAATAAGAAAATATTGTTGGGTGGAGTTTTCTATTAAAAAAAATATTGTTTGTAAATGTCATGAAATATCAAAGGTTAAAATAGGAAATATAATTTTATACAAGATTATCAAACTTTAAACCAAACACATGTTTGAGAACAAATTATTGAGGAAAAGAAACGAAATATCATAAGTTATCTCCAAATATCAAAAAATAATATACTCTATAAGAATTACATTCGGGATTGGTGGCAGATTGAGGATATACAAAAAAAAAAAAGAAAAAAGAAATTGATTGAGGATATACTGGTTCGGAAAGTTGTATGAATATTAAAACCTACTATCGTTGTTATACGTAATTATCACTTAGTTTTTGCGTGTAAGAACGTTTTTGTTAATAAGAAGTAATTAAAATTAATTACTAGTGTGGAGAAGGTTCATCCTAATCAAGTTTCTCTGTTAGGATTTAGGCATGTCCGTTACCTAATAATTATAACCACTTACTGTGGGAAGAAATTTAAAAATAATCAAATTTATAACTGATCATTCAAAAATAGCCAAGTTTTAAAAGTAATCAAAATTTAGCCACTTTTCATGTAAAGATAAATCTGAGCAAAAATACTATTCAAAATCCGGAAAATACGTCTGCATATTATACGAGAGTTTCATAAGTATGTAGGGTAACTATGCTGGAACTCCCGTATAATATGCTGAAGTTCAAGTATAATTATGTTGGAACTCCCGAATAATATACTTGAGTTCCAGCAAGTGTAAATGTCAAGTATAATATACTGGAGTTTTGAGCAACATTGCTCCAGTCTCCCGTATATTATACAAGAGTCAGCAAAGTATATCGTCTAGCATAATATACTTGAGTTCGTACATAAATCGGTCTCTGTTGTAGCAAAATACAATATTTTTCATTGACTTGGTAAATATTGGCTATTTTTTATTAACCATTGCAAAAACTAGCTATACCGTGCTATTTTGACCTTACTGTGCTATTTTGACCTTACCGTGCCATTAAACATAGTTGATTTTCATATTTTCTGTGTTTGTTTTTGAGTTGCTAGTATTGAAATGATGCAAATCTTTTATAATTTGGACTAATATAATAATGTTGATATAATTATTTATTTATTTGAGTTAATATATTTGAAAACCATTTTTTTTAAAAAAAAAAAACTTGAGGATTTCAAACTAATTTTACATCAAAATCATCCATCATATGAGGATTTCCTTTAAGGCAAACAGGCATACTTTGGCGTCGGTTCCGCTTTTACACTTTTGAAAACATTTTGGCCTAAGACAAAAGACATGAACCTCACCAAGAAAAAAGAAATTTAGATCTATATATTATATTAAAAGTACAAAAGTTCTTACCGAAATATCGTTATCGTTCGTCTTTTTACCCATTTAAAATAGAGTTCATATTAGACAAAATAGTCATATAATTATTCTCCTAATATTTAGCATTTAAAGTCAACTAAAATTTTGCTTATAAAAATTTTCCTTATTTGAACAACAACACAAAATAATTTTTAATATTTAGGACATCAAAATCAATTAAATTTATCATATACAATTCAAATTAATTCGTTTATAAATTTTTTCCCATGTTCTACGTACATAGAAATTACGCCAAGCAAGAAAAAAACCAAAAATGATTATTTATTGCCTTTTTAGTGGGATATTGCTTTTCTTTGTTTGGTAGGAAGTTGTGTCTTTCTTTGTGTAAGTTGGGGGTCCTTTTACCAAAACTCCCTTAAGCTACAAATCTTTTGCTAGTAGCATTTTATTTTCCTTATGTATCTTTCTGTTCTTAACAACTTTTATTTTCATCTTAATTATTATATGTATCATACAATTGGCCGTCGGAAGAAGCTCTTCAACTTTCGTGGGTTCGTAGAAAAATTTAACTGCGAGAAGCGAGACTCAGGTGGTTCGGGCATGTGCGGAGGAGAAGCCCCGATGCACCGGCGAGGAGCTGCGAGCGGCTGTCGGTAGTTGGCGCGAGTCGTGGCAGATGGAGGCCCAAGAGGTATTGGGAGGAGGTGATTAGGCGGGACATGATTATTATGCGGATTTCCGAGGATATGGCTCTTGATAGGAAAGTCTGGAGGTCTAGTATCAAGGTTGTAGGTTAGGGACTTCTATTAATGCGCGGGATAGGGATGGGTCGGGGGGAGGGTCCCCGATAGGTTAAATTCTCTGTGAATACTCCTAGAATTACTAATGCCTCTTGTTCATGTTGTTGCTTTGTCTACTTTGCCCTTTTATATGTCAGTTTCTGTGGTTTATTCTAGAGTTACTAATGCTTTTCCTTTTGTTTTCTTTTTGTTTTGTTTTTTTGTGTTTTTTTTCCTTTTCTCGATCTTGCGCCGAGGGTGGATTGGAAACAACCTCTCTGCCCTATCGGGTAGGGGTAAGGCCTGCGTACATATTATCCTCCCCGGACCCCACCCTGTGGGATTATACTGGGTAGTTGTTGTTATTGTTGTTGTTGTTGTAGAAGAATTCAACTATTGAATTTTCTTCTTACAAATTTAGCAACAATTGATTAGAAATTGCCTATCATAAACTCTTCACAAATGACAATGTCGATGTCTTTAGAAGTAAGTTTGCTTAATTTGATTTAAGCTTTTTAACCTTTAGTTTGTTCTTGAAGTTATGTAATAATAATCGTTTGTGTGTTTTTATAGACAATTGTAAATTAAAAAGTTGTTAATTGTGATTTTTATTTACAATATCATAGACAATTAAAATTTACTCATTTACAAATTTTGTTTAAGTTTTGGAGCATTGCATTCCGTAATAAAAAAGTAGTTAGATATTTTAACTATATCAATTTAAGAGTAATTGTTACCTTGTATTTGATAATTCCTACTTATTAGAAGAGGGAATAACAGGCATGTCTCCGTCAACATGTGTGCTTTCTGGAATTATCATATGAACTGAGGGTATTTTTGTCATTTCACTAGCTAACTGCTCAACTGTGAGCTACTGTGGGCAGAACGTGGCCCTCTTTGGTGAACGTGGCCTTCTCTCTATATTCAATTTCTCTATCTTTATTAATTACACACAGCTTTAAAATGAAAGCCTTAAAACGTTGTTTTCATCTTTCTCTTCTTTGCTTTTTTCTTTTACCAAATTTTAAAGTTAGCATTTTATATTTGAAAATAACAAATCGGCTAAACTACTGGGAATGGAAAGTTAAAAGATTTTTCAAACTCCAAAATTTAACAAATGAAGAAAATTATTCCCTGTCATCAAAATAACTAACAATAGTTTCATCACATATTTAATTGCCATCAGCTGCAACTTTAAAGTTGTAAAGCTCAAATCAAGTAAACATTAATGTATGATAAAGCATTTGTTATAAAAGTTGGGGTTTGGAATAAAAAAAATTCATTGCCAATCAATCGAGTATGGTTACTTAAAATCAGAGTATAATCATGGGGGAAATAAAATATATAGGGAGTTATAGGAAAAACAAGGATAAAATATACTTAGACGGAGAACGCTGTATAGTTACAGTTGGAGCATTGAGCATATTATGGTACTTACAAAGAATGTATAATCACTCAAAAAAGCTTAAAGTGACTTTGATTAATGAGAATCTAACTCAAAATAAAGTAAATAATGAAAAGCCACATCGGATTTTTTTTTTAATCTACCCACTTTTCCTTGACCACAATATCCATTTTATTTATAACTCATGTACTAAATTTAAAATTAATTTTTATTTTTAGGAAAATTTGATCGATTTAAGTTTAGTATTGTAGAAGCAATATATTGTAAGTTGCTTTGAGAAACCAAAAGTATTAGTTAGTTTTCCCAAATTTATCCTTGATTCAGTAAATAATCTGGAAAACATAAGGATATATAAAGAGTAATTTGAGAAGATATAAAGAATAATTCGATTAAAATTCTTATATTAATGTTATTGAATGATTTTCTTAATAGAATTGCCTAAACCTTGAATTTGAATAGGAGAGGAAAATAATATTACCATAGAACTTATTTACAGTTTTTTTAATTTTTTTTCAACAAATCTACTAAGCAGAGTTTCAATGGCTAATTTTTATATTGTTTTAAAAAACTTGATATTTTAGGTAAAAAGTTATAGTATATACATAAAAATTAGACAAAAAAATTTAACCATGAAATAAGTTCTTTCTAAAATTTATAATGCATTATTTAGCAGTATTATTGGGCCCATGCGCAGCAGGGCCTATCCATACTAGTTTATTAATAATTACTAATTATTGTACCGGCTTAAGTGCTCATATTGTGTAAGAAGCTTGGTTAACTCTTTCTGATCGTATTACATATATTACGAGATCTAAAATTATTTTATTTCAGAGTAGAATAATTAGCGTCCTTGCAGCATCTAGCCTTTTTGATAGTTTCGTCAGTGTAGGTAAATATTTTTTCTTATCCATAAAAATAATTATTATAGAATCAACATGGTACTTTACATTTTTATCATAAATATTTTAAGGAATATTAATTTTACTAAACAGTAAAATTTCATTGCGCGTGAATATATATTTATATTTTTTAGAAGTTGTCTTTGTTGAAGTTCATATGCGAGTTTTATTCAAATCTTTGAGCTCAAAATTGAAACCTTTTTATGTACCAGTTTACTTCAATTATAAGCCAATTTAACTATTAAACCCTTTTTTAAAATATTTATTCTATTCATATATATTAGTGATTGCTTTCCTAATTGGCATAAAACTTGTGCTTTACAAAAAACAGTTGACAAATAAAATAATATATATGTAAATAAATCAATGGTTAGTATTATAAAATATCTACAAATAAATTATGTGGAGATAATGGGCAAACTTGTAATATGCTCGTATTTATTGTTCAACTCATGTAAACTAAGTAGGAGTATCATTTATTGTGGCCAATGCATTATAAAATAATTTTTTCTACCTTTTCCATCCTTAATATGAGTTCAAGTATATCTTTGAACAAAATTTAAATTTTTTTAATTAACTTCTATGACTTTACTGTCATGTTGATATGGAAATACTTGTGCACACTTAATTGAAATAAAATTGATAATCGGATGTGTGCATATCAATACTTCAAGATTGATATTTTAAATTGTAACAATACAAGGCTTTTAATGGACTTTTACAATTGTAGATGAGATGGCAATAATCTAGACAAAATAGTTATTTAATATTTTTCTGTTTAATTTTAGGACTTAAAATTTTATTATTAAATTTTTCTTAAGAGAAGAGATAAAATCATAGAAGGCAATTAAATTATAAATGAGTTGTCATTATTTTGTTCTTGCATTCAGTCCAACAAATGAAACAATCTCGCTATAATTTGTATACTAAGTTTTTTCTTGTAAATATTAGTCATTCTATAAATTTTACATTGTGACTATCAAATTTTTAGAAGATATAACACCAATTTTTTCATTAAATTTTTAAAAAATCAAAAGATTTAATTTTAATGTGTGTTATTTGACAAATATTTAAAAAAGTGTGATATAAAAAGTATTTTATGTTTTATTTTCATTACTAGGCTACAATTTTTTTATAAGTTTCGACATAAGTCGAGATAAATCATAATAAAACATCTAAATAAAATTCCTTCATTTGCTAAGCTAACTAAATGAGAATAGTATTTATTATTTAAAGAAAATGCTTAAATTTTATTTTATAATTCAAAGGAATTATACAATAATATGTATGTAATATTCAAAATTTGCATATTCAAGGCGAATGCGATAAAATTTATAGGGCGAATGCTATAAAATTCAAAAGCGAAAAGAAGTGAAAGTTGATGTACTTCTTTAATGCACTCTCACTTTTGAATTTTATAACATTCGCCCTGTAAATTTTTCATTTGCTTAGTGGTACGCGCCATAAAACTAGTTAAAAGAAAAAGTTAACTAAGCAAATGAAAAATTTAGAGGACGAATGCTATAAAATTCAAAAGCGAAAGGAAGTGAAAGCTGATGTACTTTTTTAATGCACTCTCACATTTATGCCACCAAGAAGACCAAATGAATTGTCCTTTATCGGTGGCTAACTGGCCATTTCATTACAAAAGCATACCGAAGAGGATAATTAATACACTATCGTACAGACGTCTATGCATAAAGATAAATATCTGCTCATGATATAAATTTCAAAACATTATTTAACATTATACATCATTTCCTTTTTAAAGCAAATATGAGACATAAAACTAATCAAGAGACATTTTTATACAACAAAAAACGCATAATATTCAATAGTCAAATTTAATGAACAATACAATTGGCCGTGCAAAATATATTTATCATCAAACATCTTTATACAAAAAAGCACGTAATTTATAAGTAAGAGTCAAATTCAATGAATTGTTTTCAAGTGACCATGAAACCGTATCTCCAAAGGAGTTCAAAGCGTTGGAACTAGTGAGTCATATGCGCCACAAAGCAAATTTACTTGGATTGGAACACCATTGCTATTTGATCCAACATCATTGGGCGTTATGAACAGGAACTTCTCTAGAGTTATGGATATTAGTAGAGGTGTTCATAGTTCGGACTGGATCGGTTTTTCCCTAAAAAGAAACCAAACCAAGTAAGTCGAATTTTCAAATATTAGAACCAAATCAAACCAATTAAGTCAGTTTTTTCTCGATTCGATTTATGTCGATTTTTTGGGTTTTTCGATTATTTGTCGGTTTTTTCTTAAATATAAGGCATTCACTATGAAACATACATTTCGGCGACTATATTTTCAACGTAACACTATCAAATCAATTGCCCTTTGAGAAATCTATTATTTACTAATATGTTGATGATAATCAAATCAAATAGTGATGAATAATTTAAGGACTCAATTAAAAATATATTATTTTTAACATAAAATAGATTCTTACACTTAATAAAAGAAAACTACCAATTAAACTAAAATGTATAGGTAAAGAATTATACTAAAAGTGCAAATGATTAATATTTACTATAAAATTTTTAAAACTTTGTATAAAAGTATACATATATGCAGGTGTTATAATAAATTTAAAATGGCTACTCCTATATTCGGTTTGGTTCATTTTTTTAATTAAATTCAAAACCAAACAAAATTTGATCGGTTTTTAAATTTCAAAATCAAAACCAAACCAAATAAAAAAGTATCAATTTTTTTGGTCGGTTTAGTTCGAATTTTCAAATTTTTATGAACACCCCTAGATATTAGTAGTAACTAAGAGTAGGCAATAGGAGTTACGAAGATGAAAAGGTTGTGATATTAATTAAGTATAGAAGTTATGGAGATTAAGAGGTGTGATTTATGGAGTTGAAATTTAAATAATAAGATAATTGAGAAAAATAAGAGGAAAAGCCAAAAAAAAAAAAAAAGACAACAAAGATAATTACAATCCTTGGCTTTAGAGAGTGTCACATCATTTTTAAAT
>JASVEL010003004.1:0-131168 GCA_032618575.1 Nicotiana noctiflora
ATATTCAAAGTTTGGGAACTTGATTCGTAAGTACTTTTGGGGTTGTGAAAGTTGTGATTGGTAGGTTAATTCTCTGTGGGATCGATCTTGGACTTATTAAACCAAGTTATATTGACTACGACCGTTGCTTGGACGTGAATCAGCTCCCTTTCCGCTTCTTAAGGTCGGTGGATATATTTAAATGTGGAAGTGAGCTTTGCGTCAGGCCAGTTATGTTTCTTCCAGCAATGCGCCCTTTATGGAGGGATAGTCGCGGTCTTATTTCGCGGTTAGTTAATTCAAGTAAAGATATATTGCACCGTATGAGTGTGTGACGGCTTGGTAAGTTCCTTATGTGTTGAGGTTCCGCTCAGCGGTGATGTTATATGAGCATGATGGCTCTTGAGGCTCATATCTTATGTCGCACCTCGGTTGTGCTTGAGTTCATAGCCTATAGCGCTATATGTTTTCATTGAGTCTGATATCATGCACCTTAGTGTTCTTATGATCGATATTCAGTATTTTGATGTGATGAGCTATTCATCTCGACATATGACTCTTTGTGTGAGTCTATATTGTTGGGATCGGGTGGCACGCCGCCATGGATATATTGTTGGGATCGGGTGGCACGCCGCCATGGTCATATTGTTGGGATCGGGTTGCACGCCGCAACAATGTGATGTTTATTTCAGTGTCTATAATTGCTTTTATGTGTTCTGTTTCCTATTTTCTGAGGAGGTCCATGTTAATGTGAGAGTTGAATAGTTCTCTCTAGTGTTCGCCTTCTTTTGTATCACGTACGTATTAGTGGATTACTAGCACATTGTGTCATCTTGTGGGACTTTTGATTATGTCCGATGTGGCTTATCGCCTGAGCGGTTCGTACTGGGTGAGATGAGGTTATGGGATTTGGGGTCAGTGCAAACTGATTATATGAAGTATATTATAGAGGAAAATAACATTCTCTGGTTTAGGACAAGGTAATGGATCTTGTTAGAAGTATAGACTGAATGATTTGTTGACTTGGCAACTAAATATGAATTCCTGCACATCTCTTCCGTCGTATCGGTGTTGTAAAAGCTAGAGCAAGACCCATGTAGGTCATGAGATGCAATGAGAGCATCGGATTTGTGGAATTTCGACTATTATATTTAAAGAATATTATTGTGGTCCCATGAGTAAAGTGATGCAAAGTGTGAATTCAACAAAGTTATGCAGTCATGTATGGATACAGCGTGTGAAGAATGATATTGTGGTCGTATGATGGAAACATGCTAGGCAGGAAATTCCGGATGTTGGAATTGGGTCTAATGGCTTATTTACTCGAATAAAGGAGTATGTCTATAGAGTTATCGAGCTAATGTGGTCAAATGAGTTGCGGAAGCACAGGAAGTTGCATGAGATGTTAAACCAGTGATTTCAGACTACTTCAGTGTAGTTCTCAGCACGTTCGAGGACGAACGTATGTTTAAGTGGGGGAGATTGTAACGACTCAACCGGTCATTTTGAGATACGGCGCGTCATTCAGCAGTTTGAGGCCATGAATAACTTCATCTCAAGTATATTGACTTGTGTGTATGGTCAAAATTAAAATTCAAGAAGTTTGGAGTCAAATTTAAATGAAAATTCTTATTTCCAAAGCTTAAAACTGAAGAAATGAACTAGGATTGGAATTTTGAGTATACGACCTCGGAATTGAGATTTGAAGGTTCCAACAAGTTCATATGATGATTTCGGACTTGGGCGTATGCCTGGATCGGGTTTTGGATAACCCGGGAGCGTTTTGGCGCATATTATGGAAGATAGCATTTTAGAAGAAATTGCATCAATTTGGCTTAAAATGCACTTTAGTGTTATTAATGTCCGTTTGGGATTCCGAGACTGGGAGTAGCTCCGTATGGTTATTCTGGATTTGGGAGCGCGATCGGAAGTGAATTCGGAGGTCCGTGGGTCATTTTGGAGTCGTTTGGCGAAAGATAGAAAACTGAAGGTTTTTGAGAAAATTTGACCGGAAGTGGAAATTTTTATATCGGACTCAAAATGCAAATCTTATGGTTCGGATAGTTTCGTTAGGCGATTTGGGACTTAGGAGTGTGTCCGGAATATTTTTGTGACGACCGGTGTAGCATTAAGCTTGAATTGGCAAAGTTAGTATTTTGGCGAATTTCGGTTGATAGGTGAGATTTTGATCCGAGGGTCAGAATGGAATTCCGAAAGTTTCTGTAGCTTCGATATATCATTTTGAACGTGTGTGCAAAATTTGAAGTCAATCGGATGCGATTTGATAGGTTTCGGCATCGGAAATAGAAGTTGGAAACTTCATAGTTCATAAAGTTTGAATCGGGGTGTAATTCATGGTTTTAGAGTTGTTTGATGTGGTTTGAGGCCTCGAGCAAGTCCGTAATGTGTTTTGGGGTTGGTTGGTATGATTGATTGGGGTCCCGGGGCCTCGGGTGTGTTTCGGGTTGTGATCACGCTCTTATTTGATGTTTCAACCTTTGCTTCTTTGAACATAAAGGGGTACCATATTAGGTAAATGATCTCCAAATTCAATTTTGTTTAAACCATTAGATCCGTATCGAAATTACGGAGCCATAGGAAAAAGAATCATCGAATTTGGACATCGTATGAGGAAGTTATGCTTATTTTTGTGTCAGGGAAAAACTGTTGCTTCTGGTATGCTCGCAATTGCGAACTTTTTGTCGCAAATGCGATGCCAGTTCGCAATTGCGAACTTTTTGTCGCAAATGCGACCCTTCCCAGCCCCTCTTTGTTAGCAATTGCGAAGAACTTCTTCGTTTTTGCGAGGGTTCGCAATTGCGAACCCTGGATCGCAAATGCGACTTCTGCAGCTTGATTTTAGCTGTGAACCTCGAGTTTTTGCTTCATTTTACCATATTTTGAGCCCTAGGTCCGAGAATGGGCGATTTTGAGAGTGGATTTTCATACCAAATCATTGGGTAAGTTCCTCTAACTAGTTTTCAACCTTTATTTTGTGTTTATACCTTAGATTTAACATCAAAATTCATGAGAATCAAAAGGAGAATTTGGGTTTTAAAGAAAAAAAACCTAGAAATTGGGATTTTTGGATTTTGACCACGATTTTGAGTATGGAATTAAGAGAAATTTATATATTTGAGTTTCTAAGGTCATGGGTAATCTTTATCTTCAAAAAATTTCAGATTCCGAGCTCGTGGGTCCGAGGGCATTTTGGTCATTTTACATAATTTCACGTATTAGCTTAGAATTTATGTGTAGAATAAATTACTTGAATTATTATTTACAATATACAATTTATTTGGATAGAGTTGAGCCACTCGGAGTCGGATACTCGTGGCAACAGGAGTCGTTTCTTAGCGGTTTTGTACCGGAATTGAGGTAAGTGGCTTGTCTAACCTCGTGTGGGGGAACTTTCACCCCTAGGATATTATGTGATAGTTTAAATGCCTTGTACGCGAGGTGACGGGCGTGTACATGCGCTCGTTGTTGTAACACACACTTTACTTGAATTGTCTGATTAGTGATATTCCTGCTCTTAGCTGATAAAAGCGTTACCATTACCCGGTATTACTTAGAAAAGCATGATTAGCTAGGATTCAACATGTTTAATTGCCTAGTTGATTTACTTAAACTCTTGATAAATTGTTGGCACTAATTTTGATGAAGTTGTAATTTAACATATTATATTCTCTCTGTGTGTTTTCTTTATTTGATGTGTTTGTGGACTGCGGGTTCAATTCCCGGAGATCCCAGGGCTGTGGGTTCGATTCCCAGAGACCCGGAGTGATATTGTTTGTGGACTGCGGGTTCGATTCCCGGAGACCCAGGGCTGTGGGTTCGATTCCCAGAGACCCGGCGTGATATTGGTAGGGACTACGGGTTCGATTCCCGAGATCCTGAGTTATTGGTAGGGACTACGGGTTCGATTCCCGAGATCCTGAGTTATTGGTAGGGACTGCGGGTTCGATTCCCGGAGATCCCGAGTTATTGATTATTTATTGAGACATGGGCTGCGGGTTCGATTCCCAGAGACCCAGAGGTACTGTCAATGGGACTGTGGGTTCGATTCCCACAGGTCCTGGACTTGCCGATTGAGTTTTTATTTAGTTATTTACTTGCTGCTAGCTTACATTGTAGACGGTTGCAGAAATCACTTTACTGTCGTCATTCAGATTTATTATTATTTGAGCTGCTTATTATTGTTATTGTCTTTTTGTTATTGTTCTCTCAGTAGGGCCACGACCTTCCTCGTCACTACTCCATCGAGGTTAGGCTTGGCACTTACTGAGTACCGCCGTGGTGTACTCATGCTACTCTTCTGCACACTTTTGTTGTGCAGATCCAGGTACATCAGGACATGCCCATACTAGGTGATATCAGCAGCACACTTGGAGACCTCGAGGTATGATCTGCTACGTCCGCGGATCCGGAGGCCCTCCTTCTATTCTGATAGTTCTAGTAGATGTTTTCCTTCATTTCGTTGTTTTAGATACTCTTTACACATAGAGCCACAGTTGTATTTCTTTTAGTCTGTGTTACCCGTGGGATTCCGGGTCTTGGTGGTATTTTTATGCGGTGTGTTGACGAGTGTATGTGCCAAGCGGCACGGATTACATTCCTATTTATATCATTTTCCGCTATTTCTTGTTTAAAGTTCATAAACTTGAACATTCCGCAAAGTGTTAGGCTTACCTAGTCGTGGGGACTGGGTGCCGTCACGACATGTTCACGATTGGTGAACTATATTAATAACAAACCCAGCATTCTTTTCCTACATAATTAGCACGAAAGATAAGAAGACTCAACCGAATATTAACAATCAAGAATTTAGTAAAACAAAACTATGTTTCGAACTGTCATATATAGTTGAGAAGTCAATATAAACTGATTTACCCTATAGGCACTGAATGCACGTGTATTTATTACTCCTTTGATTCACAATAAGTAATTTTTTGGATTTTTTTTGGTGGTTTAAAATATGTAATTTTTTTCATATTTTAAGAATGAATTATTATTTTGTCCTACATTGCTCTTGGAATAAATAATACTATTGGATTATGTGTTAGCAATATTTATGTGAAGAGATAGTAAAAATTAATATAATCAATTTCATTGCTAATTAATATTAAAAAGTTTCTTAATATATGTGAAAACAATCAAAAAAATCACTTATTTTGTACCAGGGGAAATATATGTAGATAATTGTTAGTATATAATAAGAAATAGAATTCACACCACAAACAAACCGAGGCGAAGTCAGGATTTATAGCCTGTTTGGCCGAGCTTCTAAAATCAGCTTATTTTGAGAAGTGTTTTTCTCAAAAGTACTTTTTTTAAAAAGAGTTTTTGGTGAGAAGCAGCTTGTGTTTGGCTAAATAATTTGAAAAACACTTTTGAGCAATAATTAATGTTTGACCAAGCTTTTAAAATCTGCTTTTAAATGTATTTTTCTCAAAAATGCTTCTTAGAAAAGTACTTTTAGAGAGAAGTTACTTTTTCGTACTTCTCTAAAATTGCTTCTGCTTCACCTCAAAAATATTTTTTCCTTCCAAAAGCTTGACGAAACACCTTAATTTTTTACCAAAAGTTCTTCTGGCAAAAAAAAGTACTTTTGGCCCAAAAAAAACTTGGACAAATAAGCTATTAAAGGGATTTTTTTCCTATCTATACCATATAGCAAACCTTATTACCAAAAATATTCACAAATTGCTATTTACCCGACCTGTTCATATTATCCCTACAATTTATATACCAAACCCAAATTAGCGAGATTCTTCCCAAAAAAAAACATGCGACTTTGTTGGAGAGAGGTTCTAACGGATCTCCTATCAGCATTCAATTCAAAGTTCTGAAACGGAACAAAATCTTTACCTGCGTAAATCTCTCCTTCTCCAACGGAACGAGATCCCTCTTCTTACTCTCATCTACAATTCTAAAAATACAAAAGCTACAGAATCTCCAGCCATCAAATTGTAGAAATTCAAAATTTTTGGATACAGTTCTTCGTCGACAAAAAGTCTCGAATCTATATCTGTTCTTAGCCTTTTTTTCTCTAAACTACACGAAATCATGTCAAAAATCACAATAATGCTGAAATCGAATGGCAATTGGGATAAATATGGAAGATATAGAGATTTTGAAGTTGATGTAATTGTGGTAGATGATAATTCTAGCTACGCAATTCTCATTTCTACAATTGCAGAACAATTGTCGATGATACATCGGATAAAATTGTAGAAAACAAATACATTGTGGATGAGAATTGTCCTCCAATGGAGATTAGGAATGATATGGGGGTTCGTGTGTATATGGAAATGAAAAAGGAGAATAGGAACATAGGTCTGTATCCCTCATGTATAAGTGTTAGAGATTTCAATATGAAATTGGCAATCACCAATAAAAGCACCAGTACAAGTATGTTTGATTTGACATTGCAGAGTTTTATGGTTTTCCTTATTAACTACAATGTAACTACATTTAACTACACTTCAACTACAATTTTTGTATAGAGAAATGTTATTTTCATATTTACCTGCATAGATACTACATTTGTGAATTTATCTTCTGCAGGTTCTTCTGCATCCCTAAGGTTACTAGAAATTACATCCTCACCAGTTATAGACGAATATCAAAGTGAAATAATAACTGAATCTAAGCAAACATGTATTGAAGAAGGACAAGTGTATCAGGACAAGCAAACAATAGTTGCTGCAATGAGAAATTATTCAGTGCATCACAAGTTCCAGTTCAAAGTAAAAAGATCTAGTCATAGAAGGTATATAGTTATTTGTGTAACATATATCTGCAATATCAGTGTATTATTGTATATTTTTGGTTTTATACAATTGTAGTTATGTTGTAGTCCATTTGTAGTTAATTGTAATATGTACAAATTTGTGTAAATATGTTTTTTTCTTTGTAGCTACTCGCTTATATGTGTAGCTGAAAGCTGTAAATGGCATTTCAAGGCAACGTCAATTAATGATTCGGCAATGTTCAAGATAAGAAGTTTCAGTCGACAACACACATGCTGCATAATGGACGAAACATTCATACAACGCAAACGTACTGCAGCAGTAGTTGGTAGCATGGTTGTTCCAAAGTATTGTGATCCTAAGACTGTGTACACACCAAAGGACATACACACTGACATACAAACTGATATGGACTAAACTTAAGCTACATGCAAGCATGTAGAGCAAAGGCAAAAACATTATATTTTTTGAGAGGGAATCCGTGTGACTCCTACAACAAATTACCAAAATATTTTTATATTCTTGAGAAGAATTATCATGGTTCTGTTGTTTAACTGAAGAAGGCAGTAGATGATTGTTTCTTATACGCCTTTGTTGCACTTTCTACATCAATTAATGGTTGGCAATATTGTAGGCCGGTTGTTGTGGTTGATGGCACATTCTTAAAGTCAGCATACAGGGGGATTATGCTGACAGCAAGCACCATGGATGTAGCAGGTAAATAAAGGCAACAATTTTGTAGATTATATTGTAGATAGTTTATAAATTGTAGTTTAATTGTAGTTGTTTTGTAGTTAGATAAATTAATGTAGTTAAGTTGTCTATAATCTCATTATAGACTTGTAGTTTTTATTTAATATTATTTTACGTATACAAAATGTAGGTACTATTTTGCCCTTGGCATATGTTGTGGTTGATTCTGAAAAAGACGCGTCGTGGAAGTGGTTCTTTGAGAAATTCAAGGAGGAATATGGAGAAAGACCTTCAATGTGTGTTGTTTCAAATAGTCATGAGAGTATATTGAAGGCAACATCAGCTGTCTATCCGGGGATGGCACACTACTCTTGCATGTGGCATATGTGGACAAATATAAGGTCAAAATTCAAGAAGAGACATCTACAGTTACATGAATTGTACTTTGCTACAGCCAGTTCATATACTTTGTTCAATGAAAGGATGATGAAGATTGAAGAGGTAGACCCGGGTGTAAAGTCTTACCTATATGATATTGGCTATCATAGATGGTCGAGAGTACATGCAACGGTGAATAGAACTTTTACTATGACGTCAAACATTGCCGAGTCATTGAATGATGTAACAAAAGAGGCAAGAGAGCTGCCAATATATGACCTATTTGAGTATATGAGGACTCTTCTTAAACGTTGGACAAAAGAAAAGTTGTTGAAGGCAAATGGTACTTTCACATTCCTTGGTCACAAATTCCACAAAGAGTTGGATGATAACAACACATTATCTCAGAAACTAAGGGTAAGATATTCTTGATTGGTGCAGGAGAAAAAAAATAGTACTAGCTGTAGTGTTTCCAGATTGTAGTTAAAATGTAGTCAAATTGTGGATAATTGTAGTTACTTGTAACTGATTTGTAGGTAAATTGTTGATAACCCAGTTAACTGATTGGTGTATTATTTTTTTATGTTTGCTTTTCAATTGTAGGTGAGACCTTCAACAGATTATATACATACTGTGTTAGATGGTGCGAAGCGGTACATTGTTTGTCTACAAAATAAGAAATGTAGTCGTGGACAATTCTAACTTGACGAACTTCCATGTGCGCATGCTCTGGCAGCATTAAGGCAGAGGAATGAAACGCCTGAAAACTATTGCTCTCCGTATTACACAAGGGAGGACCTTCTTCTTACCTATCAAATGCTAGTAAATCTTGTTCCCGATTAAGCCAAATGGGATGTTCCACAACATATTTTGGATGAGGTAGTAAAACCACCAGCGGGAGATAAAAGGCAGCCAGGGAGACCTCACAAGGAAAGATATAAAATATTTGATGGAATAAAGTCAAAGAAGTACAAGGTGTCATGCGGCAATTGTGGAGGTGAAGGGCATAACAAAGGAACTTGCAAGAATGCGCCAAAAAAGAAATAAATATCATGTAGTTAGAATAGTTATTCAAAATAAATGTTAGCGAAGATAAGAATTTTCAGAATTTCCTGATAAACTGTATTATATTTTGAAGATGAAATTGAAGTAGAAACATCAATTTGTGTATCTGTATATTTACATTTTGTTTCTATGCATTCAAGCATCAATGGTTGTCATCTTTTATATAACAGTTAAACTTTGGTATATAGTGCTTACAAAACATCTGATTTAAATAAATAAAACACTGAATGTAAACTGTTTCCAGATTGTATTTAAATTGTAGTTTAAGTGTGGTCTAAATGTAGTCATCTCCATCACTTATTGATACTTTGTAGTTGAAATGTAGTTCAATGTAGTTAAATTGTAGGTAAATTGACAATTTCTGAAATCCTTGTTCGTAAAAGATGGCTAAATTATTTATATGAGACCTGGATTTATCTCATCTTTATGATTGTAACAACTGACAGTTATATAAATATATTAAATGGCACCTGAAGGTATTAGAGAACTCGAGTACGAGAGTATAGCATCTGTTATCAAGAATAATAGTTGTAGAAAACCTAAAAGACTTAATTCCTACATTGTTTTCCAATTCATCTACCAAATTACACAAACCCAGCCAGAAAGAACAGAGTTCACTTCTTCTTTCGTTGAACTTTAGTCCTCTCATTCTTTGCCGGTACACCCTTCCTTCTAGCAAGCCTACCAGTAACCTGACTCTCACTAATTGAGCCATCTTCTTGCTTCTGTGTGGCGTTGTCCCACAGTAGAGCTCCATAGCATCTACGATGTGGGACAATATCAGTCAGATCTTCCTTTGGGATAGACAAATCACCACAGCTAACATATTCCGTAAAAGCAGTCACAAATACACCACAATCCCTGCATAAGATGAGAATTTCTCATTATATAACAAACGATTAAAAAAATGGATTGAACATATAGAAAGGGAGATTAGCTTTTTTACAGTGAGCCTTTTTTTTATTGTAGAATCTTAGCAACCAGCCATTGTATGTCGAGAGGATTGGTAATTGATTTCTCTATGTATGACTTTGAAGTCTTGAAGTCAATGTCTTTGCATTTACCATAGAAACCAGTGCATGACAAATAAAGAGGAATAATTCTTGCAAATTTTTCAACCATTGTCTGAACTGTTTGATTACGGTTTTCTCTCACCAGTGAATCATAAACATAAAGTTTCCGGTCCTTTATGTCAAAAACTAGCAACAACCAATGAAAGTTATCAACAAGGTTAACAGGCATGAGCACATAGTCAACAACATCCCAGGGAACATTTGCAAGAATCCTGTAGCCCAGAATATATTTCCCAATATCATCCTCAACTTTAAAAATCGAATTCCTTTTATCCGGTGGAGAACTAGTGAACTTCTCATAGATGCATTCAATCTTTATCTTGAACAAACAATTGGTTGTTGTAATCCTCGTCTTGATGTTGGGCCATATTTTCCTTTTTTCTCAGATATTACATAATAATATCAATGTGCTGCCAAATTAAAAGTGAAATATACAGTAAGTTACAGTGTAACCACACATATCTACAAAACAGCTACATACTAACTACTTCTTAGAATTTCTGAAAAAATCTAACAGGTTGCTTCACTTTAACTACACCATAACTACAAATATATAACAGTTACACCAAGTGCCTCACCAAATGCAATTTAATGGTAGTTAGCATGAACAATAGTGAACAAGTACTATATCTGCAATTCACCCATCACATCTACAAAAAAACTACACATTAACTATATTTTCACACTAATTGTATAAGGTCCAAAAAAGCAGAATTTTACATATGAAGATTAAATATAGTAACAATAATATGATGTTTACAATATAACTACAATGACACATCATAGAAAAGGTCACACAGTTGAAGACAAAACAGATATTGAAGACAAAACACTATATACTTACAGTGCTATTGATTACTTGTCCGGGGTGAGTAAGGCCATAGAACCAGTCCTTCTTATCAATCTTTTCACAACCAAAATCCAACTCAGGATTGATTTGGTTATCCTTCTTTGAATAGAAATCTTTCCTCCTGTAATAACAAAAAAGTGAATCAAATAAAAAATTACAAAAGGAATTACAACTTTGAAGTCTAAAAAGGGTGAACGGACAGTGTAAATTAAAGCAACCATACCTCTTATTTCCTTTGTCAGTGTGAGTGTATAACCAGGTTGTGAACCTATCTATCAAATCAGGATCTACATCTTCGCCTATGACACTTGTGAAAAGGTGCTTCAGGTAAAAATATTTGGGCCCAGCAGATGTGCTGCCTTAGTACTATACAAGGGTGTGAATGGGGATCGTGCATATTTTCCCGGCATCCTTGTTCTTGCAGGATGAAGGGGGGTTAACTCATCTGGTATTGGGTCCTCAAAAATGACCAACTGTGATAAGTTGTCTGGTAGCTCAATGTAAGGCCCCGTAAAATTTTTGTGCTTAAAACCTAGTATCTGTGGTGTCATGGTCCGAATAATGTGTTAGGAATACGTAGAATTCTTCAGACCCTTGGTAGTGATTTACGTTTCAAAAATTTAAAGAAATCAATTTTTCTAGAAAGTGTCGATTCTGCAGTCAGGAACGCGACCGCAGATCTGCTATGCGGACCACAATCCTACCGCAGAGCTTAACAGAATGTTTTCGAAAAATGGTGTTGAAAATGCAATCTATATGCGATCGCAGAATGGATCTGCGAACCGCAGATCTACCGTATAATTTCTCAAAGATTTTTGAGTGTCAAATCTGCGGTGCATTCTGCGATCGCAGATCAAGAATGTGGACCTCGTTTTGGTCGCATTGCGTAATAGAACCTGTGAAAATTTTGAGGCAATTCTGCGGTCATTATGCGAACCGCATGTTGGTTCTGCGATCGCAGATGCGACCGCAGAATTGACTCGGCCCAGATTTTTTTTAATATTTGACCCGACCCCTTCTTTAATAAAATGCCTTTCTCCTTCATTTTATAATATCTTCTTACCAAAATTAGAGAGAGAAGAGAGGGGTTTTAGAGAGAGAAGTCTATTATCTTCAAGAATTGTTCCAACCATTTAGTCCAAAGGATTCTAGGTAAAAACCCTAGCTATTTGTTTCTAATTTTTCAGTTTTCAAAGGTAAAGAAAGGTTTGCGTATAATAGCTTTTGAAAAAGGAATTTTACACTCATGCATGAATATTGAACTTGATTTTTTAGTAAAAAGGAAGTGAATAGACGTAAGAGTCTACAAAACAAGGTCGACAAAGATAGGATAACTTGGGTAAGCATAAAGTAGGAGGTTAAAGGAAGAAACCCGACGCCAGGTTTGTATGGCTAATTTTGATTCTAGTAAAAGCGCCCATAGGTGTGAGAATTGTTTTGGCATGTGTTAATTTGAGAAATTGTATGTAATTCTTTGATTTCATTGTTGGGTATTCAATTGATGTTGAACTATGTGTGGTGTGGTATGAAATATGAGTTTAAAGATAAAAAGGGAACCGAAATTGGTAAAGAATTGGGAACAATCATTATGATGGCATATATAGTTTATTGTGGAAGGAATTAAAACTCTTGAATTGTGATATATTATTGAACATACTTGTGTGGGTACTCTCGAATATGGAAACATGTGAACCGAATTGTAAGTTTCTTATTTGGAATTGTTGTAATTTTGTGTAGTGCCTTATTTGCTGTTTGTGATTGTTGTGTTTGAAACTGTACAGTGGGATCGGGTTGCGCGCCACAACACGAAGAAATAAGGTGTGGGTTGGGGTGATAAGGGTGGCCGAGGTAATAAGGGTGGACGAGGTAATAAGGATGGAAAGCGATCGAAATCGCTATTGAAATTGATATAAAATCATTGATGTGAAATTGTGAAAGGAGACAACAGGAGAGTTTGCAACCTATGGGGCACTGATTGCCCCTTTGTTTGACTACTTGTACTTTACGTGATTGATTGGTTGTTGTTCTCCTTGTTGATCTTAAAACGTGCTTTGTGTTAAGGATTATTTGAAATAAGGAAAATGTGGAAAACATGGTCGGCTGGCTTAATTGATTCTTGGTGTAATTTATTGGTTGTCTTATCATCGTGATCACTTGTTTTATGGCTTGAGTTTACTTGGGACAAAGTTTTTCCATACTTACCAGTACAATTCAAGTGTACTGACGTCCCTTTTGCCGGGGACGCAACATTCGTAGCAGGCACTTCAGCTCATCGGCAATAGTATCCTTCATCTTCCACTGCCCGTTTTGGTGAGCCCCTTTCTTCCTCGGGGCCTTGTGTGGTTCATGCCACTTTTGTTTAAGACTTCATTTGGTTCTGAAAGGTATAGCCAGGGAGCCTTGTTACCGGCAAGTATTGTATTCCCTTTTGTATCCTAGAGGCTCCGTAGACATGTAAACTGTGGGATTGTGGCCTATGTATATATGTCGGGCGTTGTAAATGTAATTTATAAACTTATTAGTAAATCAATCGCATGGTTATGTTTGTACATTGTGAAATCAGTTAAAATTGGTAGGATATTTGGTTAATGAGAAACAATCAACACAGGGGTAATGTGACGACCCAAAGGGTCATCACCTGCTTTTCTCATTTGATCCGCACTTACGAGGCCTTGAAATCCTCATCCTATGTTGCTTCGATTTACGTGCATGATCCGGGCATGTAGCCAGAAAAATTTTATGATAGAAAATATGAATTTTATGAGAAATTTGAAGAAGAATGATATTAATATTGATATAGTTGACTTTGGTCAACATTATTGGTAAACGGACCCGGACCCGAGATCGGACGGTCCCGGAAGGTCCGTAGGAAAATATGGGACTTGGACATGCGTCCGGAGTCGAATTCTGAGGCCTAGAGCCCAAGTTATGAATTTTTCTTTGAAATTGTTTTTGCTGTAATTATTAAAGGGAAATGAATTAAATGACCATGGTATCGGGCTCGTATTTTGGTTCCGACGCCCGGTACAAGTCTTAAATATTATATATGTGCTTTCTACAAAGTTTGGTGACATTTGGATGTCGTTTGATATGTTTTGGACCTTGAGTTCCAAGTTTGAAAGTTTTGAAAACCAAAAGTATGAAAATCATGAACTTGAGGCTTGATTTGATGAAAACGATGTTATATTGGCGATGTGATCGCACGAACAAGTTTGTAATGTGTTTTTGATGTTGTGTACATGTTTGGTTGGGAGCCCGGGGGGCTCGGGTAAAGATTTGGTAGGCCGTTGGTTCAAATTCTAAATTTTTGCACTGCTGGTTTTTTTTGCACTGCTGGTTTTTCACCCAGCTGTTGGCTTCGCAAATGCAAAGAATTTCTCACAAATGCGAAGGTGACAGGTCAATTCTGGGTTCGCAAATGCGAACCCTTGATCGCAAATGCGAAGGGGTGTCCAGGACTGCTTGGTTCTCAATTGCGAACATAACCTCGCAATTGCGAGGCCCTCAAGTAACCGCCTGGCTGCGCAAATGCGAAGCCCTTATCGCAAATACGAACATCCCTTGTCCCAGCCAGGTTTGCAAATGCGAAGCCTGTCTCGCAAATGCGAGAACAGCAGGCCCCAGACCTGTAGCGTTCCCAATTACGAACAAATGTTCGCAATTGCGATATCCGCAGCTGTGCAATTCATTCTTCATTCTTTCAAAAACCCACACACTACACACGAACTCTCAAGGCCAAATTCACTCCAAAGCAATTGTAAGTCACTTTCTACTTAATTCTTTCAATTCCTAACAACATTAAACATGTTTTTCAATAGAAATCAAAGGTTTTCATGGTAGAAATCCATGTTTTTGGGTAGAACCTAGAGTTTTCATGAATTGGGTAATTGGACCTCGAATTGAGGTCCGATTTTGAAACAAATCATATATTTGAACTCGTGGGGGAATGGGTAACCGGATTTTGGTCCGAACGCCAAGTTCCGACCACGTGGGCCAGGGGCATTTTGGGAAATTTTGGGGTAAACTTTGGGAAAACCATTTTTAAGCATTCAAACCAAGTTATTTAATATTTATTAATATAATGGAATCAATTGTGATTAGATTCGAGCTAGTTGAAAGCGGAATTTCGGGGAAAAAGCTATAATTGAAGAGTAATTTGGACTTCAAGGCTAGAGGTAAGTGTTTGTTTATCCTAGCTTGAGGGAATAGGATTATGTGCTATGTGCTATGTGATCGAGTGCGGTGTATGGGCTATGGTGACGAGCATCCATACACTGGCGTCTAGCATGACCGTGAGTCATTGTTAATACTTGTTGTGAGACATATTTGAAGATAAATTGTTGAATCCTTGCCGGGTTGTAGAATTGTTATTGTTCTCCCTTGCTAGGACTTGTTGTGAAGTGAGATAGTGATTGCCCTTGCCGGGACTTTATTGTGATGATTATTGTGTCCCTTGCCGGGACGGTTCATAATTTATTGTGTTCATTCTCTGCCCTTAACTTTGATTGTTATTTGGGTGAGGAAGAGTGATAATGCACGAAGGGTGATGCCGTGCCTTGATTTATTGATTATGCACGAAGGTTAATGTCGTGCCTTGCTTATTGATTTTTGCACGAAGGTTAATGCCGTGCCATGTTATTGATTATGCACGAAGGATCATGCCGTGCCTTGTTATTGAACCATGTATGAAGGATCATGCCGTACCATGGATGTGAGGATGAGAGTAAAAGCACGAAGGGTGATGTCGTGCACTTTATTTGCTTATTTGGTGAGGATGAGAGTAAAAGCACGAAGGGTGATGCCGTGCAACTATTTGCTATTTCATTGACTTGACATTACTTGTTTCTCATTATACTTGTTTTCCTTGTTGATTTAATAACTGTTGTTAACTGTTGAGTTCTTCTGTGACAATCCTTGTTGCGTTGTTACTTGGTTATTTCTCGTTATCTTGTAGTGTACATATCTATAGAACTGCACAGGTTTATGTGGGTGTCTGGTCCTAGGCTTGTCACTACTTCGCCGGGATAGGCCAGGCACTTACCAGCAGATGGGGTCGGTTGTGCTGATACTGCACTTCTGTGCATTTTTGCACAGGTCCAGGTTTTGATCAGGAGCAGCAGCAGTAGATCTTTTGCATGGGAAGTTGAGCATATTGAGACCGAGGTAGCTTGCAGGCGTCCGCAGGCCTGGCGTCTCTTCCTTTTATTTATGTTATTAGCTGTAGTCTCTTTGTTCCGAGACAAACAGATTATGTTATTTTCTTTCAGACCTTTATGTGTAGTATTCAGTAGTAGTTCGTGAGTTGGTGACTCCAAGTCTTGGGTAGAGGATTTCAGTATTGTTTTACCTTGAAACTGCTTATCTCTATTTTTATAAAGTCTTCCGCATTTACTTAATTAAGGTTATGGTTTTGGTTGATAAATTGAATATGAAATATTGCTAAAAACAGGATAGTGTGAATAAAGTGGCTTGCCTAGCTACCACGAGTAGGCGCCATCACGATCCCGATGTTGGGGGAAAATCCGGGTCGTGACAATTTGGTATCAGAGCTCTAGGTTACATAGGTCTCACCACTCACGAACAAGCTTAGTAGAGTTTGAGAGGTAGGTACGGAGACATCTGTACTTGTCCTCCAGAGTCTATTGAGTTAGGAAAGAGTCTCTCATTTGTTCCTTCTTGTCGTGCGATTTGTTCTTCAAATACTGATTGAACTTCTACTCTGTCCTTTCGCAGATGGTGAGGACACGCGCTTCTTCGTCCGCTGACCAGCAGCCCGAGCCCCAGGCAGCTCCCGTGAGGGGCAGGGGCCGAGGCCGTATCGGAGGCCGTGGTAGGGGCAGAGCTCAGCCCCCGGCAGCTATTCCAGAGGTGGAGCCTCATATTGAGACTGGCGAGGAGGTTCCAGTCCCAGCAGCTCCAGTGGGCCCAGCTCAGGTCCCAGGAGAGGCCTTATTTACCCCGGATCTTCGGGAGGCTTTGGTCGGGATAGCGGGTTTTATGGACAGCGTTGCCAGAGCAGGGTTATTACTAGTTGCACCAGCCACTTCTCAGGCTGGAGGAGGGGCCTAGACTCCTATTGCTCGTACTCCGGAGCTAGTAGCTCCTCAGCCTCAGGCACCAATGGTTCAGCCAGTTGTGGCCACTCAGTCAGGTACCACAGCTCAGGCCGGAGATGGAGCGGCCATGACTTCTGATTCCTTATGGAGACTTGATCGGTTCTCCAAGCTATTTACCACTACCTTCAGCAGTGCCACATCAGAGGATCCTCAGGATTTCTTATTCAGTTGCCATAAGATTCTCAAGACTATGGGGATAGTGGAGTCCAATGGAGTTGACTTATGTACATTCAGGCTTTCAGGATCCACCAAGACTTGGTGGAGGGATTATTGTTTGACTCGACCAGCAGGGTCCCCAGGACTTTATCATGGGATCAGTTTGCAGAGTTATTTCTGGAGAAGTTTCTCCCTGTTACACAGCGGGATGCACTTCGGAGGCAGCTTGAGCGTCTCCAGCAGGGTACTATGACTGTCACTCAGTACGAGACAAGATTTGTTGATCTAGCACGTCATGCAGTGGTGATACTCCCCACAGAGCAGGAGAGGGTCCGCAGGTTCATAGATGGGCTTAATCAGCCAATTAGACTTCAGATGGCTATGGGAGTGGGGAGTGATATATCATTTCAGGAGGCAACTAATGCAGAACGTAGAGTTGAGATGGCCTTTTCTCGGGGAGGTGGTTATTCTTTAGACAAGAGGCCTCGTCATTCAGGCAGGTTTAGTGGTTCTTCTTCTGGTGGCAGGGAATCTTTTGATAGGGGCCAGTCTTCTAAGCCTTTCCATTCCGCCCTTCAGGCTTCACAGAGTGGACCAGGTGATCGTGGGTTTCGTGAGCAGTATTGGTTATTCTTCAGACAAGAGGCCTCGTCATTCAGGCAGGTTTAGTGGTTCTTCTTCTGGTGGCAGGGAATCTTTTGATAGGGGCCAGTCTTCCATGCCTTTCCATTCCGCCCTTCAGGCTTCACAGGGTAGACCAGGTGATCGTTGGTTTCGTGAGCAGTATTCAGATCAGTCTCCTATTAGTGCCCAGCCTCTTCAGAGTGTTCGTGGAGGCCATTCAGGTCGTCAGGTCCAGCGGCCACTCAGCAGTGGGGCCCTCATCCCATGATTCAGGCCCCAGCTGACCCTCAGCCTGCCCAGCCAGCCAGAGGCGGGGGTAGAGATCATAGAGGTGGAGGTCGAGACCGTAGAGGTGGAGACCGCCCAGCCAGAGGTAGAGGTCAGCCAGTTGATGACCGTCCTAGGGATGTAGCTCAGAGAGGAGGTGATGATCATCAATTTTATGCTTTACCAGCCAGGCCAAAGGTGGAGGCATCAGATGCCGTGATTACAGGTATCATTCTTGTTTGTGGCAGAGGTTCTTCAGCATTATTCGACCCTGGGTCTACATATTCATATGTGTCTTCCTACTTTGCACTGTACTTGGCCGTATCTAGCTGTGCTCTGGATATTCCAGTTTATGTGTCTACACTAGTGGGCGACTCCATTGTAGTCGACCGGGTGCATCGTTCGTGCGTAGTTATCTTTGGGGGTCTTGAGACCCGTGTTGATCTGTTGCTTTTGGACATGGTAGATTTTGATGTCATATTAGGGATGGACTGTTTATCCCCATACCATGCCATCTTAGATTGTCATGCCAAGACCGTGACCTTGGCCTTGCCGGAATCACCCCGACTATAGTGGAAAGGTACCTCATGCCACTTCGTTGGCACTGTTATTTCCTATGTTAAGGCTCGACACATGGTCGAGAAGGGGTGTCTAGCTTATTTGGCTTATGTTCGTGATTCTAACGCAGAAGTTCCTTCTATTGAGTCATTCCTATTGTATAGGAGTTTCCTGAGGTTTTCCCTTCAGACCTGTCGGGCATGCCACCCGACAGGGATATTGATTTCTATATTTATCTGGCACCGGGCACTCAGCCCATCTCTATCCCACCCTATCGTATGGCCCCGCCGGAGTTAAAAGAGTTGAAAGACCAGTTGCAAGACCTTCTTGAGAAGGGCTTTATCAGGCCTAGTGTTTCCCCCTGGGGAGCACCTGTATTGTTTGTAAAGAAGAAAGATGGCTCGATGCGGATGTGTATTGATTACCGGCAATTGAACAAAGTGACAATAAAGAATAAGTATCCACCGCCGAGGATTGATGATTTGTTTGACCAGCTCCAGGGAGCGAGCGTATTCTCAAAGATAGACTTGAGGTCAGGCTACCATCAGCTGAAGATCAGGGCGGCTGACATTCCTAAGACATCCTTTCGCTCTAGATATGGGCATTATAAGTTCTTGGTCATGTCCTTCGGGTTGACCAATGCCCCGACAGCATTCATGGAGTTGATGAATCGGGTATTCAGGCCTTACTTAGATCTGTTCGTGATAGTCTTTATAGATGACATCCTGGTGTATTCCCGCAGCCAGGAAGAGCACGAGCAGCACCTCAGAGTGGTTCTTCAGACTCTGAAGGATAATCGGCTATATGCCAAATTTTCGAAATGTGAGTTCTGGTTGAGTTCGGTGGCATTTCTGTGTCATATTGTATCAGTGGAAGGTATTCAGGTGGACCCAAAGAAGATTGAGGCAGTCTAGAATTGGCCTCAACCAGCTTCAGTGACTAAGGTCCGGAGTTTCTTGGGGTTAGCAGGTTACTACCGTCGATTTGTAGAGGGGTTTTCTTCTATTGCAGCCCCGATGACCAGGTTGACCCAGAAGGGTGCCCAGTTCCAGTGGTCAGAGGAGTGTGAGGCGAGCTTTCAGAAGCTCAAGACAGCCTTGACTACCACACCAGTGCTGATACTACCTACGGGTGCGGGGCCTTATACAGTTTATTGTGACGCATCTCGTACAGGGCTTGGAGCGGTATTGATGCAGAATGGTAAGGTTATCACTTATGCTTCGATGCAGTTAAAAATACATGAGAAGAATTATCTAGTTCATGATCTTGAGTTAGCAGCAGTGGTTCATGCCTTAAAGATCTGGAAGCATTATCTATATGGTGTGACATGTGAGGTGTACACCGATCACAAAAGCCTACAATACTTGTTCAAGCAAAAGGAGTTGAATCTACGCCAGCAGAGATGGTTAGAGTTGCTGAAGGACTATGATGTTACTATCCTATATCACCCAGGTAAGGCCAATGTGGTGGCCGATGCATTGAGTAGAAAGTCTGCCAGCATGGGTAGTCTTGCATACATTCTGGTCAGTCAGAGACCATTTGCTCTAGATGTCCAGGCCTTAGCCAACCGGTTCGTGAGATTAGACATTTCCGAGCCTAGCAGGGTGTTAGCCTGCACGGTCGCTCGTTCTTCTCTATTAGAGCGTATCCGTGAGAGGCAATTTCATGATCCTCATTTACGTGACTTGAGATATACTGTACAACGGGGAGGTGCCACGAGGGTAAATCTAGATGATGATGGGGTATTGAGATTGCAGGGTCACGTTTGTGTGCCCAATTTTGAAGGGATTCGAGAGTTGATCTCAGCGGAGGCCCACAGTTCGTGGTATTCTATTCACCCGGGCGCCGCGAGATGTACCAGGACTTACGGTAGCATTATTGGCGGCGCAGGATGAAGAAAGATATCGTTGCATATGTCTCTCGGTGTCTAAATTGTCAACAGGTGAAATATGAGCACCAGAGGCCTGGTGGTGTATTCCAGAGAATCGAAATCCCCGAGTGGAAATGGGAGAGGATCACTATGGACTTCATTACTGGACTTCCCTTGACTCGGAGGAAATTTGATGCTATTTGGGTCATTGTTGATAGGCTGACCAAGTCAGCACACTTCATTCCGGTATCTGTCTCCTACTCATCGGAGAGGTTAGCCGAGATTTACATCAGGGAGATTGTTCGTCTTAATGGGGTGCCAGTATCTATTATCTCAGATCGGGGTACGCAGTTTACCTCGCAGTTCTGGAGAGTGGTCCAGCAGGAGTTAGACACCCAGGTCTAGTTGAGTACAGCGTTTCATCCTCAGACAGACGGCCAGTCCGAGAGGACTATTCAGATTCTAGAGGACATGCTTCGAGCATGTGTCATTGATTTTGGAGGCTTGTGGGACCAGTTTCTACCATTAGCGGAGTTCGCCTACAACAACAGCTACCAGTCGAGCATTCAGATGGCCCCGTACGAGGCGTTGTATGGTAGGCAATGTCGATCTCCGGTCGGATGGTTTGAGCCGGGAGAGGCTCGGTTGTTGGGTACAGACTTAGTTTAGGAGTCCTTAGACAAGGTCAAGACTATTCAGGAGAGATTGCGTTCAGATCAGTCCAGACATAAGACTTATGCGGATCGTAAGGTTCGAGATATAGATTTCATGGTTGGTGAGCGAGTACTGCTCCGAGTGTCGCCTATGAAGGGCGTGATGAGGTTCGGGAAGAAGGGCAATCTCAGCCCTAGGTATACTCGTCCATTTGAGATTCTAGATCGAGTGGGAGGGGTGGCTTATAGACTAGCTCTGCCGCCTAGCTTATCAGCCATGCATCCAGTTTTTCATGTATCTATGCTTTGGAGATACCACGACGATCCCACACATGTGTTAGACTTCAGTACTGTCCAATTGGACAATGATCTATCCTATGAGGAGGAGCCGGTGGCCATTCTAGACCGGCAGGTTCGATAGTTGAGGTCGAAGAGTTATCCTTCTGTGCGTGTTCAGCGGAGAGGTCAGCCTCCTGAGGCATCGACCTGGGAGTCCAAGTCCGATATGCGGAGCCACTACCCTCATTTGTTCCCCGACTCAGGTACTTCCTTCTCTCGTCTGTTCAAGGACGAACGGTTGTTGTAGAGGTGGAGGATGTGACGACCCAAAGGGTCATCACCTGCTTTCCTCATTTGTTCCGCACTTCCGAGGCCTTGAAAACCTCATCCTATGTTGCCTCGATTTATGTGCACGATCCGAGCATGTAGCTGGAAATATTTTATGTTAGAATATGTGAATTTTATGGAAAATTTGAAGAAATTTGATATTAATATTGATATAGTTAACTTCTGTCAACATTTTTGGTAAACGGACCCGGACCCGAGATCGAATGGTCCCGAAAGGTCCGTAGGAAAATATGGGACTCGGGTATGCGTCCGGAGTCGAATTCTGAGGCCTAGAGCCCAAGTTATGAATTTTTCTTTGAAATTGTTTTTGTTGTAATTATTAAAGGGAAATGAATTAAATGACCATGGTATCGGGCTCGTATTTTGGTTCCGACGCCCGGTACAAGTCTTAAATATTATATATGTGCTTTCCGCAAAGTTTGGTGACATTTGGATGTCGTTTGATATGTTTTGGACCTTGAGTTCCAAGTTTGAAAGTTTTGAAAACCAAAAGTATGAAAATCATGAACTTGAGACTTGATTTGATGAAAACGATGTTATATTGGCGATGTGATCGCACGAACAAGTTTGTAATATGTTTTGATGTTGTCTATATGTTTGGTTTGGATCCTGGGGGGCTCAGGTAAAGATTTGGTAGGTTGTTGGTTCAAATTCCGAATTTTTACACTGCTGGTTTTTCACCCAGCTATTGGCTTCGCGAATGCAAAGAATTTCTCGCAATTGCGAAGGTGACAGGTTAAGGCTGGGTTCGCAAATGCGAACCCTTGATCGCAAATGCGAAGGGGTGTCCAGGACTGCTTGGTTCGCAATTGCGAACATAACCTCGCAATTGCGAGGCCCTCAATTAACCGTCTGGCTTCGCAAATGCGAAGCCTCTGTCGCAAATGCGAACACCCCTTGCCCCAGCCAGGTTCGCAAATGCGAAGCCTGTCTCGCAAATGTGAGAACAGCAGGCCCCAGACCTGTAGAGTTCGCAATTGCGAACAAATGTTCGCAATTGCGATATCCGCAGCTGTGCAATTCTTTACTTAAACGAATTTTTCAGTTCATTCTTCACTTTTTCAAAAACCCACACATCACACACGACCTCTCAAGAGCAAATTCACTCCAAAGCAATTGTAAGTCACTTTTTACTTAATTCTTTCAATTCCTAACAACATTAAACATGTTTTTCAATAGAAATCAAAGGTTTTCATGGTAGAAATCCATGTTTTTGGGTAGAACCTAGGGTTTTCATGAATTGGGCAATTGGACCTCGAATTGAGGTCCGATTTTGAAACAAATCATATATTTGAACTCGTGGGGGAATGGGTAACCGGATTATGGTCCGTACCCCGAGTTTCGACCACGTGGGCTAGGGGCGTTTTGGGAAATTTTGGGGTAAACTTAGGGAAAACCATTTTTAAGCATTCAAACCAAGTTATTTAATATTTATTAATATAATGGAATCAATTGTGATTAGATTCGAGCTAGTTGAAAGCGGAATTTCGGGGAAAAAGCTATAATTGAAGAGTAATTTGGACTTCAAGGCTAGAGGTAAGTGTTTGTTCTATCCTAGCTTGAGGGAATAGGATTATGTGCTATGTGCTATGTGATCGAGTGCGGTGTATGGGCTGTGGTGACGAGCATCCATACATTGGCGTCTTGCATGACCGTGAGTCGTTGTTAATACTTGTTGTGAGACATTCTAAAGATAAATTGTTGAACCCTTGCCGGGTTGTAGAATTGTTATTGTTCTCCCTTGCCGGGACTTGTTGTGAAGTGAGATAGTGATTGCCCTTGCCGGGACTTTATTGTGATGATTATTGTGTCCCTTGCCGGGACGGTTCATGATTTATTGTGTTCTTTCTCTGCCTTTAACTGTGATTGTTATTTGGGTGAGGAAGAGTGATAATACACGACGGGTGATGTCGTGCCTTGATTTATTGATTATGCACGAAGGTTAATGCCATGCCTTGACTTATTGATTTTGCACGAAGGTTAATGCCATATCATGTTATTGATTATGCACGAAGGATCATGTCGTGCCTTGTTATTGAACCATGTACGAAGGATCATGTCGTACCATGGATGTGAGGATGAGAGTAAAAGCACGAAGGGTGATGCCGTGCACTTTATTTGCTTATTTGGTGAGGATGAGAGTAAAAGCACGAAGGGTGATGCCGTGCAACTATTTGCTATTTCATTGACTTGACATTACTTGTTTCTCATTATACTTGTTTTCCTTGTTGATTTAATAACTGTTGTTAACTGTTGAGTTCTTCTGTGACAATCCTTGTTGTGTTGTTACTTGGTTATTTCTCGTTATCTTGTAGTGTACATATCTATAGAACTGCACAGGTTTATGTGGGTGTCTGGTCCTAGGCTTGTCACTACTTCGTCGGGATAGGCCAGGCACTTACCAGCACATGGGGTCGGTTGTGCTGATACTGCACTTTTGTGCGTTTTTGTACAGGTCCAGGTTTCGATTAGGAGCAGCAGTAGTAGATCTTTTGAGTGGGAAGTTGAGCATATTGAGACCGAGGTAGCTTGCAGGCGTCCGCAGGCCCGACATCTCTTCCTTTTAATTATGTTATTAGATGTAGTCTCTTTGTTCCGAGACAAGCAGATTATGTTATTTTCTTTCAGACCTTTATGTGTAGTATTCAGTAGTAGTTCGTGAGTTGGTGACTCCAAGTCTTGGGTAGAGGATTTCGGTATTGTTTTACCTTGAAACTGCTTTTCTCTATTGTGATAAAGTCTTCCGCGTTTTTTTTATTCAGTTAATGTTATGGTTCTTGTTAATAAGAATTGAGTATGAAAAATTGCTAAACAGGATAGTATGAATACAGTGGCTTGCCTAGCTACCACGAGTAGGCGCCATCACGATCCCGATGTTGGGGGAAAATCCGGGTCGTGACAGTAACGGTCATAATGTGAGGTAATTACAGAGGGGACTCAATAATAACCACGAATACAATCTGGGTTCATATAGTATGGCGTGACACTCAAAATCTTCCAATGTCACACCTCTGTTTTCAATGCCTTCAGGCACAACTTCAGTCTCATCTTTTTAACTTCAGTCAATGTTACACCATGTATTGGCGACTGTGGATTGTTATGTTCAACATCTGCTACATATAAAATGACATACTTAACAGCATTCTACCATTGTATGATAAACTATTTTCTATTAAAAAATATATTAGCAAATAGTACAGTACAATTGTAGTCATATGTAGGTATTTGTAGTTTAGGAGTAAATTATTGAAATTTTGCTCAAAATGTAACTATAAAGCAGTTATGGTTCTATACCTGCTTTAAATAGATCAGCTGCTTCTTGGAATTCAGGATACAAGTCAACTTGCGGTTGAAGATGTTGTGTAGAAGTGGGAGCTGCGAAACATAGTTAAAGAGTGATTAGCAATTCTTGAAGTTTGTAGATATGTATGTAGGACTAATGTAGATACCTGTATTACTAGTGCTTGCATGGAGTTGATCACCAACATTGAACTGAAAATGATGGTTTTTCTCACCTTGATTTTGGTCATTATATTTTGTTGAACTACCTGCAAACTACAATTTTGGGGAATAGTTGAGAATGTTTTTTTGTGATATGTCTTATATAGTCTTGTCATTAATTTATATGTAAATTCTTACCTTTGACTCATCCAACTCAATCCTTTTGTTTACCGCACTCATAACACTCTTCAAAGATTGATCTATGAACTCTCGAAGGCTTGAGAGTTCATCAACAACATCCTTCTTAAACCCATCTAACTTTACATCAACCTAAATATAAATATGTGTAATTAGTTTGTAAGCTTATTCTATTTGCTACACTTCAACTACAAAAGAGACTACACAATAATTGTAATGTATTTAAATTATAGTAAATTATGTCAAAATATTGTAGTTTTGCACAGAACCTGATCAGGTCTATTTTCCAACTGGCTGAGCATGCTACTGACAGATTCCATGACCTTTTGAGAATTAGATTCTTTGGGTTCAACTGTTGGAGAAGTAGCAGTTGGAACATTTGATGGTTGAGCAACTTTTTCAACTTCATATTGAATCTTCTCTGGGAGATTAAGCACTCAAAGCTCTTCTCCAGATTCAACCATGTTTGTGAACAACATGATGGAAGTGACAGTTAATTCAAGTGAAAACAAATGTAGATGAAATGTAGTTACTATAATTGTAATTGTTGAATAATACAAAAATGAAAAAAAAATACCTTGAGCCACTCGGGCTTGATCACCTTGTCTTTAATTGCAGTCAACCAAATAGGTCCCTTGTTAGCTGACCAACTTAAAATCCGAGGAATCGATTCAGAACACCGTGTAGCGAGCTCAGTGCTGACGGACGAGCAACACTCATATAGCCACACTTGCAAGGCTAATGAGCATCCCCATATAAGATAAGAATGTACATTCGGATTAAGACGATGTCGGACAGATTCAATAACCTGCCTGAAGGATTTGGTACGCCATGGGTACGACTCAAAATTTCCATACTCTACTAGAAAGAACATAAACTTGTCTATCAAAGTCACATGGTCCTTATCCGAAGGACAAACAAAAAATTCCAATAAATACAGAATGCACAACTGCACTGCATCCATATCGTTTGCCCATGCTTTGTTAGTCACTACATTTTTCAGATGCCATTTCTCAACCCTTTCTTTACCCCCAAAATATGTATTCATTAAAGGGCTAACATATTTGGAAGTGTAACCATAGTCTGAGAAAGTATTCACACAGTTAAAACCAGTTATCAACCCAAATTCTCTCAACGAAAAAAATCAATTTTTCACCCTTCAAAAGTACAGAAAAGTATGCGTCAGTAGACTTTGACAACTCATATTTTATTAGAAGATGAAGGGTTTGGTTTTGCATAACTATTGGGGGCAGACCTAATAAGTAACCAAAACAAGTTTTTTTTGAAAACACGTAATTAATTTGGAAAGAAAAGTCTGAATCTGGCTAGGTATGCTAGGCTCACACAAAGTGTGGAATCTAAGAACACCATAATCAACATTTTGTTGAGCAGCGTAAGGGCAATTCTGCAAAAAATAGAAAAAGTTGGACATTAGTATCTACATATAAATACATGACAATAACATAATAAAACTAAATTAAGTACAGTCTACCTACACCTATATCTATAAAAAAATAAAAGCAGTTGTATATATAAGTCCAAAATATATTATAACTATAGTTGGAATATACTTATATATATTAGCAATAAAGGATACAATGGAACTACCTTTTACTACAATAAACTACATTTAACTACAAATCAACTACAAAAAAAAACTACATTTATAAACTGTCTAAGAGTCATGGCTCCAATTAAACTACAAAATTGACATATGCTATGGTTGATTCTGAAAACAACGCATCATGGAAGTGGTTCTTTGAACAATCAAAGAAGAACAATGTAACAGTTACATAATGTAACCTTCAAAAATGTAGTGTAATTATATTTAAAATGGAGTTAAATGTAGTAGCTACACAGGTTGCAATAAAAAACCATAAGTACACTTTAGTGAGCACAGTTGCAAATCTACTACATTATAACTTGCTATGTAATCACAGTGCCAAATAAACCTACAAATTACGACAAACAATCTACAAAATTGAGACCAAATAATATTTTTTCAAAAAAACACTTGAACACTAAAATAGCACTTGAAAACTATTTTTTTGCAACCAAAATCAATCTACAAAATAGTGCGGACAAATAAAAAATGTTTACCTTTTTGAAATTTTTTGAGGAACCAATTTTTGTGCTTTTTTTGAAGGTTTTTTCTTTGTTTGTTTTGACGATGAAGGAGACAACTTGAGTTTTTTCCCGGTTGGAACTTTGGGTGAATCTTCTACAAAATCGTCATCTACCCTCAGCTCTTTGCCCTTGCGCTTCAGTTATTTTTCGATGGATTTATCTACTGCACAAGCATCGACATCGTGCAAATGCTTGCTTCACATTTCAACACGAATTTGCCTATGAGAAGACATACCTGTAGTTTTTTCACTTACATGTGTAGAATGTGTGGTTTTGGATGGGGATTTAGATGTTAAAACACCCAAATCAAAAGAGGAAATATCTGTCACTACCGCTTTTGCTGTTTTTTTTTTTGGAGTAATTTGTTTTTTCATGATTAAAGAGATGAATACAAAGTTTGAATTTGATGAAAATGGTGGGGGAAGTGAAAGAACATGATGGGAATTGTGGGTTGCTGCTATACGAAAACGGGGGAAAGAAAACTGAAGAAAAAATGTGGGTGAGGGAGGGGGAGGAATTAACTGTGGGTAAATCGTGGGTGGGGTGGAATTAACTGTGGGGATGAGAGAGAAGTGGGTAAAGTGATTAATTGAAAGATTTTGTCCCTAAATGCACGCCTACATTAAATGAGAGTATAATTAAAGCTTTAATTTGAATTATGATACATAAATTGAAAGTTGGTATGCTTAAATATAATAAACACAAATCTTAAACATGGGAGGTAATAATATTTGCTATATGATTTATATAGGTAAAAGTTCCGCTATTAAACTTTGGGTTCAACTATTAAAATTCTTAATAATGAATATTTTTAAAGTACAGATTCATATCTATTTGTTGTTGAAAGTTCGGTAAATTTTTACACATGAATTAATGCTTAGTATTTAGAGCCACGTTTTTCAAGCAGATCATAGCAATTTTTTTAAAAATATTAAAGGTGTGTTTGGTACGGAGGAAGATATTTTCCGTGGAAAATATTTTCTTAGAAAATTTTTCACAAAAAATGAGTGGTTTTATAGTTTATTTTTCTTAGTCGGTTGGAGCGTAAAAACATTTTATAGAAAATATTTTCTAGTATTTGGTCAGAGAGTAGAAATATTTTTTAGAAAAATAATTTTTATGTTATTCTTTTCACCTCCATTCGGCCAAGTCCCTATGTTTTCTTTTCTCCCCCGCCCCAAATACAATATTTTTATGACTCTATTTTCTTCAAGAATTTAATTATTATTCTAAAGATTCACACAAATCCAAAGGAACTAATGAATTATCTCTACTTTTTTACACAAAAATAACGTTAAACTTTGTGCTCCACAACTTTAAAAAAAAAAAAATTTATTGAAAAAGAAAGTACTATTTCTACCACATGAAAGTGAAGTATTTATTTGTTGAAATAAAAGAAAATAATATTTTTACACCATACAAAGAAAATACTTATTTTGTGGGAATGAAAGAGAATACTTTTTCTACATCATGAAAGAAAATAATTTTTTTATTGAAATAAAAGAAATACTTATTACTGCATCATTTTATTGAAATGTAATAAAATATTTTTTCTACATCATGAAAAGAAAGTATTTTTTTTATTGAAAGAAAAGAAATTATTTTTTATACCCTAAAAAAAATACTCATTTGGTGGGGAAAGGGAATGGGATGAAGGTTGGAAAATAGTTTTGAAAATATTTTCTCTTATGTTCATATGGAAAATATTTTTTTTCTGGTTGAAGAAAAATGAGTTCATGATAAAAATATTTTAGCTAACTATCTTTTCTTGTTCACGAGAAAAATATTTTCAAAATATTTTAGCCAAAATTCTAATTCACTCTGAATCTTTGACGAGCTTAGACTATTCATTTCGACACGAATTTGGCAAGTACGAATATTTGTTAACTTTTGCCGACAACTAGAGCTACAATGTCAATATTTATTTCTTTTCGGGTTTTATAGCATGTTTGGTCAATATTATTTTTTGCCAAATTTTTTTTTTTTGTCAAAAGTATTTTGACCAAAATTGAGATGTTTGGCCAAGTATACGAAGGAAAAAAAAATTTCGAGGAGAAACAGAAAAAAGTAGTTTTCTTCAAAAATATTTTTTTGAGAAAAAATATATTTATAAATAGTTTTTAAAGCTTAGCCGAACATTAATTACTGTGTAAAAATATTTTTTAAACTAATTAGCCTATAAAATAATACTTTTGAGAAAAATACTTTTTAAAATAAGCAAAATTTTACCGCTTGGCCGAAGGGGCTATTAGTGCTTGTAAATTCAGTTCATTTCAGTTGACTTCATATTACAAATTTGGACAGTCAGAATTCATCTAGAAACTCAAAAAAACCCAATAGTTTAAACATTAAAATTTCCAACTTTCCACAGTATTCAAATCCCCCTTTAGTTTAATTCTCCTCTCAAATACCCATATACTCACTTTCCAATTTCTCATTTTTGTATAAGAAAATGGAAACCACAAAGCTTAAGCTTAAGATTAATATCATAATCTTCTTTTTCTTCCTTAATCTTTTTTCAGCTCACTCTGTTGATGTCTGCAACCCAACTGTATGTTCAGAAATGGGTATGGGGCCGGAAATCCGGTTCCCTTTCCGTCTAAAAAACCGGCAACCAGACCGGTGCGGATTTCCCGGTTTTGATCTTTCATGTAATGAGAGAGGTCAAACAATTATAACACTTCCTTCTTCAGGTGAATTTTTAGTTACAGATATTGATTATACTACGCAATCTATTATACTTTATGATCCAGATTTCTGCCTTGTGAAAAGACTCATCAATTTCAATATAACAAATTCTCAATTCAGAGCTGCTCATCAAAGAAATTACACAATTGTCAGGTAATTACAAATCTAGCAACTTCTCAACTGTTCAATTGAATTCACTACTTTCAGCTCCTACATTAAAAAAAAAAGGTTTCTTCTGTAGCATTGAGAGCGGGGATAAGATCATTTGTGAGATTAGAGGCGGATCTAAAATTTAAATTTTTTGTGTTCTGAATGCTACAGTTACCACTGATCATTTGATTTTCTGGGTCCGAGATTTATTATTGTACATATTAGTAGTTTTTAGGTTCAGCCGGACTTAATAACTTTAATTGTGCATCTACCACTGTGAGCTTTGAGTGAGATCATACAATAAACAGATATTGTAAATCTTTTTCTAAATATTTATTGTTTATTTTCTCTAGTCATATACATAGATTATACAGTGGTTATACATAATTATATGCATATAATGCAAAAATTATAAATATGATACATTCATCAGCTATTTTTAGTTTAAGTGGTTGGATGAGCAGGCTATTTGGATTGATTCCTCTACTTTAAATTCTAAAAAAAAATATTGGGTTCAGTTGCAACCGTCAAAAATCTCATTCTTCTTTTCATAATAAAATATAGATAAGTATCAATGCATTTTCTTTGTATTATGTACTTATTCTTCGGAAATAGCTTCTCCGGCCTTCAAGGGTAGAGGTAAGGCCACGTATATTTTACCCTCCCCATATTTTATTTGTGAAAAATTATTGGGCTTATTGTTGTTGTTGTTCTTGTATGTATCTACTTTAGATTCTGAATTTGCCTTTGTTGTTAGGTGTACTTCGGATGATTGGTTAAATTACCCAAATTATCAGGTGGCAATTCCATTATTTTGCCGGGGAATTTCAAGCAGAAATCAGGCAATTTTAGCTATGCCACCAAATATGTATGCACAAGGAAAGCCACCAGGTTGCAAGTTAATGTCAAACGTTTCAGTTCCTTTACAATTGGAAGATAACATTTGGTCTCCAATGGAGAGTCTTGTGCTAACTTGGAGTGAACCCAGTTGTAGGATTTGTGAAAATCAAGGGAAACTTTGTGGGTTTAAAAGTGATACTGGATCTGATATTACTTGCTCAAATCCTCCCTCTTCTAAAGGTATGTTTTTCAGTTATTTTTCTGTTGCATCTGTTACTCCTATTAGTATATTCTTGGTGTAGCACCAAACAGTAGGTTTTGAGTTCAAGTTTTGGGTATGGAAAAATACTTAGTAGAGAGCGCTTGTGTATTCGAAAATATAATCGGGATCCAATACAGGTTCGAACATCCGGTTAGAAACCAAAGAAAAAATATTCTTGTGCAATATGGCATTGTAGATTATGTTAGAATGTTTGCACGTTATGCAAATACGTGTGTGTATTTATTCATCATTTAAGGTAGGGAGAAATCCCATGTGGGGAGCACTTCCATTCTAACAGATATACACAACACGAAATTGAATTAACCAATGAGTGAATATCGAATATCAAATACAGTAGTAGTTATAAAAAAAAGGGTTATTCATCAATGATGTAAGTTCGTTTTTATTCTTTCTTTTAACCCTTGAAATAATATTTTTTTTAATAATGTTTGTACGTTATGCAAATGTGTGTGAGTGTGTAGGTTATTCATCTATTAAGTTATGGAAAAATTCACAGCCCTCTTAGTGAATCTTACGCAATTTTTTTATTCATCTTCAATGTAGGACCAATTTCTATCTTTGTTTTAACCCCTTTAAGTATTGAATTTTAATAAACCTTGATAAGATATAAGAAAGTGTTGAAAAGGGTACCAGAGAGTTTCAATAAAGGAAGTGTTGGAATCAATTATTTATGAAGATATGCAAATACTTTATCATTTTGCTTTAAATTAGATTTCCTTTTCGACAAAAGCTCTTTCCACATTTTTTAATTGATTCTTGTTGGGGTTGTTGAACTTACATATGCGTTAGCATGTCATTTGTCCAGTGTCCCTATCAGTAGTGTTGCATGGTCCATGTTCATGCCATGTTACATCATCTATACTATTTTATAGTTGAGGAAAGGAAATATTAAGCAATTTGACAATTTTGGCTGTGGGGTCAAATAATTGTAGCTTACCTAATGAAAGTCGTAACTTGATTTGGCTGTTTATTGATTGAGATTGAGTCATGTATGAGGCTCTGATTCACAAAGTTGTTTAAAGTCTTAGCCATCCAGACACCACACATAACATGCTATAACTGGAAACTCCATTGACCCCTCAAATCTACCATGCCACATTATAGAGAGCTAACAGTCAATTAGGAATTGACGGAAAAATTCACTACCAGCTACTTCCAACCAACACAAATATCGGATAAATTTAGGTAGATGAGAAGAAATCACCTAATTCTTTTATCTTAACTGGAATTTGAACTCAGGTCATCCATTATTTTCAGCTGTTTCATTGAAAGCTAAGCCACTTCCTTGTAGCTACAATTGAGAATTTTCTACTACTAATAGATTTCTTTACTTTAATGGCCATGTCAAATAAAATGAGGTAGATATACAAGATTCATATAATTAATGTTTACCTGTAAAATAGTACAGTTGAATTTGTTACGTGGTTTATAACAATTGAACTGATTTGATCCAAAAATAATAAATAAATAAGATTAAAAGTAAGATTTAGCGATTAAAATTGAAGAAGATGACAAGCCTAGCTCCGAGAGCAGTGTCTCCGAGGACAGAAATGATTGCAACATAAAAGAACAAATAAAATGGAATAATTGAGCATGAAAATGAAATATAACATAAGTTTTGCCAAAGATTTTTCGTCTCTTACAATGACGGCTAAGTCTGCTATTTATAGCTATACCTAAGGAAACAAGATCGTAGGATCAAGCTTCTGTTAAATGACAATAGATGAGTCATTGATAAATATGTAACGGCATGCCATGAATGCAAATATTCTCTTAGACGGCTGTCCATTTAATGTTAAGGAATATTCTTTATTGAATATTATCTTATGGCAAACATTCGAACTGCTCCCGTTGACCAAGCTCCTTTCGGGGTTTATCCGATACCAACTGCAGCTATTATTCCCGGTATTAGTTGTTGCGTGATTCGCCTTTTACCTGTCTTCGGTTCCATGTGGCATGCTATCATTTGATCACTTAATGGTAACTACTTTGGATTGAAGTGTAGGTAATTAATTGAATATTGGGTCCTTCGACAGTTGGGAAAGATCGTGGTTTAAGTTTAACAAATGTTAGTATTCTTTGTGCAGGACTACCCAGGGGTGCCAAATATGGCATTATAATTGGAGTTGGAGTACCAGGTTTTGTATGCTTATTAGGATTAATAAGCTTTGCTTTTGGTAAGGTCAAGGTTTATACCCTCCGCCGTAATTTGAACACGGATCTCCCTACCACCATTAATCTACAATCAGCAATCGCAACGACAGGTCTTAACAGGGCAACCATTGATTCCTATCCCAAGATCGTGCTCGGGGAGAGCAAGCGCCTTCCTAACCCCAACGATGGCACTTGTCCAATATGTTTATCGGATTATCAACCTAAAGAAACGTTAAGAACCATACCAGAATGCAACCATTATTTTCATGCTGAATGCATAGATGAATGGCTTAAGCTCAATGCTACTTGCCCCTTATGTCGAAAAACGCCTAATGGTTCTTTACATCCTTGCTCATCATCAACTTCTTTGGTCTCATCTTCTCCATAGACGTCAGGAAACTCTATTTTACTCTGATTGTTAATGTCAGAAATGCAGGGGTACGGTTGCATATTATAGATTCTTGTGGTCCGGCTCTTTCACGAGGGTGCTCTCATTTTAATGTCTTTTATAGGGAATTCTTGTTGTATATAAGTTAGTGATCACGAGGTATTGTAAATGGAAAGAAAATAAAGCGTGTAGGATAGATTCTTTTTGGCATTGTTTGTTTAGAAGGCGAAAGAAAATGAAAGGGGGAAGGAGAGGGGACAATTACGTTTTTTCCCCACACACAAAAAAAAAGCTTTTAGTATACATACCACTTGTCCTCCTGAATTATAGGGTTGAAACTCGATATAGAAATGGAGGATTATGTTCTTGGGATATTTACACAATTAGTCGGTTATATTCATCATTTTTTTTAATCATATACATATATTATAATAATTATACTCATATAATACATAGGTTATGTATATATTATACCTCCATCAGTTATTATTTGTTTAGAAGTTATTTGAGTTAAATCTTCGATGTTCTTTATAGTATCAAGTCCACTTGTTGCTCTTTTTTTTTTCTCCTTGCTCTTAAATCGTAGTATTTGCTTTAGTAATACAAGTTTTTTAATGGGAGAACTACACATAAATATAACTCACATACATATATTGCAACTATGTGGCCCATGTTTAACTTTCCAAAATTGTAGCCCAAAAATTATAGGCTAAGATTTACCATCCAACTCTAAATAGGTTCTCAAAATTTCTATTCGATTTTGTTTAAAACAATTCGCAAGCTTTTAATCTAATTTTCAAATCAGTAAATATGATTCAAATATTAGTTCAACAAACCAAATATATTTGGTGGTGAAAAATAGATTTTTAAGATAATCCACCATTGTTGAACACACTAAAATAAGTGAGTATAAATTTTGAATATAGTTTTATGAGAATTTTGGATATGATGTTGTAGACTTGTTAGAAATAGTGTAACGAGGTTGTGTACAAAATTTAATGTCATTTAATAAAGATTTGCACTGGTCCATTATTGAACAAGCTTAAATAAGTGGGTTTAAATTTGAATTTGGGTTTGTGAGAATTTAGAGTGGACCCAAAGAGTCATCACCGTATTTCTCCCTTTTTCCGCGCTTTCGGGGCCTTGAAAACCTCACTTTTGTTTGACTCGATTTGCGTGCACAGTCCGGCGCGAAGCAAATAAAATTTTATGTTAAAATATATGAATTCTGTGAAAATTTTGAGAAATTATGATATTAATATTGATATAGTGGACTTTGATCTATATTTGAGTAAACGGACCTGGACCCGTGATCCGAAGGTCCCGAGAGATCCGTAGAAAAATATGGGACTCGGGCATGTTCCAGGAGTCGAAATTCGAGGTCCAAAACCCCGGTAAAAGAATTTTTCAGTTAAATTGTTTTCTGAAATTATTAAGAAAAAATGAAAATGAGTTAGAAAGTATAGGTATCGGGCTCGTATTTTGGTTCTGACGGCCGGTACAAGTCATAAATATTGGTTAAGCGCTTCCTGTAAAGTTTGGTTGAAAACGGACGTCATTTGATGTGTTTCGGGCCAAAATAGCTAAAGTTAAGGTTTATGAACTTTGGAAGGAAAAGTGATGATCTTAGGGTTTAATTCATTGAATTTGATGTTATTTTAGCGATTTCATCGCTCGAGCAAGTTCGTATGATATTTTTGAGTCAGTGTACATATTTGGTTTGGAGCCCCGAGGGCTCGGGAGTGATTTCGGTTGTGGTTCAGAGTGTTTGGACTTAGGAAATGCAGCAGATTTTCTGCAACTGTTGCCAGTGATTTTGTTCTACGCGATCGGACTGCTTTAGTATTTTTCCCATCGCGTTCGCGAGTCACTTCCGGAGTTTGCATAGACCAGCTTCCACCTTCTACGCGTTCGCGTACTATATCACGCGATCGTGTAGGCTAAAGTTTGACCCCGGTAACTTTCTTCTAAGCGAACGCAGCGTTCTCACGCGTTTGCATAGGCCAGACCCAGGCCCCCCTGCCTTCCTTCAACGCGTTCGCGTAGGACAGACCGTGAACGCGGTAGCCCCAGAATTCCTTCAATGCGAATGCATCCCAGGTGACGCGAACGCGTAGTACAAAATTCCCCAACGATTTTAAGTCATAAACCCTCTCACGAACCCTTCTCTCAAACCCTCCATTGACGAGTTCCAAGCTTCTTTTCCTCCATAACTCTTTGGGTAAGTTTTCTTAACATCGTTTCCTCGTTATTTCATCAACATAAATCAAATTCTTATAAACATGAGAAAATAGGTAGAAAATTAGGAAATTGGGTAGAGTTAGGATTTTCAAAGAAATAGTGATTTGGACCTCATTTTGGGGTCGGATTTAAGAACAAATTATATATTTTCACTCATGGGAGTATGGGTGAATTTATTTTGGTTCAAACCTCGGGTTTTGACCAAGCGGGCCCGGGGTCATTTTTGCGATTTTTGGGCAGAATGTTAGAAAGACTTTAATTAGGCATTTGGGTTGGATTGTTGAGTATTATTGATGTTATTAAATAAATTGTGTGTAGATACGATTGAATTGGAGCAAAATTTGAAAGGAAGGCATTGCTTGAGGATTGAGTTGGCCGTAAATCTTCGAAGTAAGTGTTTGATCTAACTCTGGCCTGAGGAAACAGGAGTAGAGTATAATAAATTATTATTTGCGAAATTATTGAGTGGGGTGTATAGGCGTGATGACGAGTGTCTATACACCGGAGTCTAGCATGAACGTGGGTCGTTGTTTGTACATGTTGTGAACTAATTTGGAACTCTCCTAAGCTAAATTATAATTTGCTACAAATGTGAAAAGTTCGAGAATAAATTTTGAAATATTAATATTTTGGAGCGTTGGCTCAAATGATAAATGCTATTGAGTAAAAGTTGAAAGTAATGAAAAGAGTTGTGATTAATCCCTTGCCGAGATGGTTAAATATACTAAGTATTATCCTTACCGGATTGTGAACGTTATTGTTATAGTTCCCTTGTTGGGACCCAGTTATTACTGTTGTTCTCCCTTGCTGGGATAGTATTTGCTATTTATTTATTCTTCTTGCCCGTTTTGTTATGACTGTTGTTTGGGTGAGGAAGAGTGATATTGCACGAAGGGCCATTCTTTGCTATTTCTAATTTTAATTGCACGAAGGGTCATACCATGTTATGTTGAGACTATTTACGCACGAAGGTACGTTCCGTGCTCTGATTTGATTATATTTGCACGAAGGGTCATTCCGTGCTATGAAATGAGAGTTATGTGAGGAAAAACACGAAGTGTGATGCCATGCATTTTTATATGATTGTTTGAGTGAGAATGAGAGTAAAAGCACGAAGGGTGATGCTGTGCAACTATTGAATTTCTTATTTTATGATAATTATTGTTGTGCTTTGCTTCTAATTACATTGATGAACTATATATATTCAACTGTGCTCCCCATAGCATGTTCCCTCCCTTTTATTTGTTTAGTTCAGTATTTTTATTATTTTTGTGGTACATATGCGTATAGAACTGTGCAGATTGATTAGGTATTCCTATCTAGCCTCGTCACTACTTCGCCGGGGTTAGGCGAGGCACTTACCAGCACATGGGGTCGGTTGTGTTGATACTACACTCTATGTATTTTTTTGTGCACAGATCCAGGAGCAGATTTCGGATAGCCGCAGTAGGATATTTATTCCAGTAATTATCATCAGCTCGAGGACTCCTCGAGGTAGCCTATCTGGCGTTTGCAGGCTGAAATCCCTTTTCTTTATTTCAGTTTGTAACGACCCGACCCGTTGTTACGAGAGTTACCGCCTCGTTTTCTTTATTTTTACTTTAACATGTTAATTTATATGTGTTTGGAGAGTTAGAAGTAAATCGAATGGAATCTAGTTAGAAATAAGACAATAAGTTTACTTATGAGAATAATAGTTTGGAAAAGTCAAATGACCATTGACCGATGAGTTAGAAAGCTCGGAATGGATTTCTGATGATTCGACTAGTGTCGGGGGATGAATTATGACTTAAGAGAGCAATCAGAATCGAATTCGGGGGTCCGGTGTAGATTTAGGCTTGAATTGGCTAAGGTTGAATTGTGGCAAATTCCGGACGGTAGTTGAGGTTTCAAATCGGGGCTCGGAATGAAATTTCGAGAGTTGTAGTAGCTCCGTAAGGTGATTTTGGATATGCGCGCAAAAGTTTAGGTCATTCGGAGGTGTTTAGGTCGGGTTTTAGATCAAATGTTAGTTTCGGAAGTTTTAATGAAACTTAGGCTTGAATCCGTGAGAATTTGGTGATTTTTATGTTTATGATGGTGTTTTTATGTTGCGAGTAAGTTTGAATGAAGTAATGTGGCGTATCTATGCATTTGGTTGAGGTCCCGGGGGACTCCAGATGATTTCGGATGCCCAATGAGAGGTTTTTAACTTAAAAGTTGCAGCAGAAATTGCAGAGCAGCATTTTCCTCTCTGTGATCGCATGGACCTGCCTGCGATCGTGTAGGCCTGGCGGAACAATGCAGTGTGATCGTGTGGACCTATCTGCGATCGCGTAGCTCTGGCGGAGCATTCAGTGCGATCGCGCGAGGTGAGCGCGATCGCGCAGAGAGGGAGGTTATTGCCCTGTGATCGCGTAAAGTAAAATGAGGGCCTGGGAAATTTGTGTATCGCGATCGCGTGCATGGTGCGGCGATCGCATAGAGGAAATTCGGGCCTGACAGAGGGGTTTTTAATGACAGAACCCCCGCGAGCAAAAACTTATTTTACACCATTTGTGAGCGATTTGGAGAGCTTTTGGACGGGAAGTAAGAGGATTTTGTCGGGGAAACGTTGGAGGTAAGTTTCTTGACTTAAAAATACGATTTTTTGCTAGAATCAACACCAAAACTCATGAAATTGGGTAGAATTTGTGAAGAACTAGGGCCTAAATTTTGAAAATGAATTTTTGGGTTTTGAAAGGTCATTCGAACACCGATTTCAATAAATTTTTTATGTACGGACTTGTGGCGAGATGGGGAATCCGTTGGTATGAATTTCAGAATTTTTCGAGAAGTGGGACAGAGGTTCGGGTTTTACCAACTGCGTGTATTATTGCGTTTTTCAAGTAATTTTGATTGGGTTGTGCTTCTTTGACCCATATTTATGTAATTGTTGTGGTTTTGACTAGATTCGACCCACGAGGCGGCGAATTCGAAGGGAAAAGATATCGCGGACGAGTCCACGGCCGGCTAGAGGTGAGTAGATAGTGTATATGGTAGCCTGAGGGTTTGAAACCCCGAGTTAGCACATTGTGACGATATTAGGGCGCGGCTCGCACCCCATGGGAGGTGCGGGATTGGTTATGAGAGGGGATTGAGACTTGGTCCATCTCGAATATGAATACTATTATATTGGCGTTGAAACGCACACTATGATAAGTATATATGTGGGCGATAAGCCATGTTTGGGGCCATGTGTCGGCCTGTAGTGTCCTTAGGGGGATAGATATCTATGTGATAGTATGATTTGCAAAAATTATTGATCTCAGTCCTGGTTTGACATCACTGTTATGAAATGCTAAGTCACCTTTTTATTTTTGAAAAATTAAATAAAATTAAAGTATATTCGTTGTTAATGAACTGGAACCTGGAAATAAATAAATTGAATTGTTGTGTGACTCATATGCGTGTTATAGACTGAGGATGGATCGGGCTACACGCCGCAGCAGATGTTATGAATATTGCACTTGGGCTGAAGGAGCCCCTCTGGAGTCTGTACACACCCCCAGGTGAGCACCGTCGACGTTAAATGGATCGGGCTACGCGTCGTAGCGGTCATGTGCATTGCATTGCATTTTTGTTTGTAAATTTATCTGTGCTAATTGTGATTTGCTATTGTTGTTAGTTCGTGGTAGGTATCGGACTATAGTTTAGCTTTGCGCAGTGGACCAGGTTCCATGCTTTCAGCTATTGTATATACTTTTTACTCACTAAGTACTTAGTACTCACCCCTACTCCCTACACCTTTGTGTGCAGATGCGTGTACACATGAGGGCTAGACAAGCACTCCAGCCTATATTAGAGTTTATTCGAGTTGCTGAGGTAGCTGGCGGCGTTCGTATAGCCTAGCTTCTCTCTCCATTTCAGTTATTACTAAATATTTCCAGACTTGAGTATTTTATTCAGTACCTCTATTACTATTCAGTTTTTGCTTAGAGGCTCTAGACTCGTGACCCCAGATCTTTTGGGAGTGTTATTTTCGATGTTCGTACTTCTCAGAATTTGATTCTTCTATTATTATTGGGCGTATATTTATTGAATTTTATATTCTTCTTGAATTCGTCCTTTTGGGACTGGTCTTTAACTGTGGAAAACGGTTGTTGGTCTGGCTTGCTTAGCTTTTGGGTTGGGCGCCATCACGACTGGGTTTGGGTCATGACAAGTTGGTATCAGAGCCTAGTTTACTAGGCATCGCGAGTCATGAGCCGGTTTAGTAGGCTCTCGCGGATCAGTACGTAGACGTCTGTATCTATCCTCGGGAGGCTACAGAACTTTAGGAAAAACTTCACTTTCTTGGATTCATATCGTGCGGTTTGTATTGTCGTGAAACTAAATTTTTTCGTATTCTATTCTCTCGCATATGGCGAGAACACGTGCTAACGGACGTAGCGGACGACCACCAGTGGCACCCAAAGGCCGTGGTCGTGGCAGAGGTAGGGCAGTAGTAACAACAACCCACCGGCTCACCAGACTCAGGGTCAGATCCCAGTGCCAGTGGCCCAGGTTCAAGATCAGGTTCTAGCTTCAAGCGTCCCAACAGCTCAGGTTCCGGCACCGGCAGTGTCCATTGAGATACCGGGTCTTCAGGAGACCTTAGCACAGATCTTATCAGTGTGTATTGGCTTGGCTCAGGTGGTTGCGGCCTCTACTGTAGCAGCTTCTTCATAGGCAGGGAGAGGGAATCAGACCCCCGTTACTCGCACACTCGAGCCGGTAGTTCAGGGTTTATAGGCACCTGAGGCAGCTCCAGCTCAGCCAGTTCAGCCGGCTGCACCAGTCGCACCGGCCCCAGCTCATGTGGTCCCAGCTATGCCTGATGAAGAGCAGTGTCGGTTGGAGAGGTTCGGAAGACTACAGCCTCCAGCGTTCAGCGGTGTTAAGGGCGAGGATGCCCAGGGTTTTCTGGATAAGTGTCAGCGCATGCTTCGTACTGCGGGTATTTTGGAGTCTAGCGGTGTTGCTTTCACTACCTTCCAGTTCACCGGACCAGCATTTCAGTGGTGGGAGGATTTCGAGAGGCGTAGGCCTATTGGGGCGGCGCCCCTCACTTGGGAGCAGTTCTCCACGATATTTCTGGAGAAGTATGTGCCCCAGTCTCAGAGAGAGGAACTGCGTTGTCAGTTCGAGTGGTTGAAGTAGGGAGATATGTCAGTGACTCAGTATGAGTTGAGGTTTACACAGCTTGCTCGGCATACCATGTGGATGATTCCGACAGATTGTGAGAGGATCGGGAGATTTGTGGATGGTCTCAACTAACCTATCCGCATATTGATAACTATAGAGAGTCCTGGTTTGACATCACTGCTATGAAATGCTAAGTCACCTATTTTGGAAAAAAATAAATAAAATTAAAGTATCTTCACTGTTAATGAACTGGAACCTGGAAATAAATAAATTGAACTGTTGTGTGACTCATATGCATGTTATGGACTAAGGATGGATCGGGCTACACGCCGCAGCAGATGATATGAATATTGCGCTTGGGCTGAAGGAGCCCCTCCGGAGTCTGTACACACCCCTAGTGAGTGTCGTCGACGTTAAACGGATCGGGTTACGCGCCATAGAGGTCATGTGCATTGCATTGCATTTTTGTTTGTAAATTTATCTGTGCTAATTGTGATTGTTGTTGTTGTTAGTTCGTGGTAGGTATCGGACTGTAGTTTAGCTTTGCTTTGTGGTATTATGTGGATTTCCTGCTTTCAGCTATTGTATATACTTTTTATTCACTGAGTACTTAGTACTCACCCCTACTCCCTGCACCTTTGTGTGCAGATCCAGGTACACAGGAGGGTTAGACGAGCACTCTAGCCTATATCAGAGTTTATTCGAGTTGTTGAGGTAGCTGTCGGCGTTCGCAGAGCCTAGCTTCTCTCTCCATTTCAGTTATTACTATATATTTCCAGACTTGAGTATTTTATTCAGTACTTCTATTACTATTCAATTTTCTTAGAGGCTCTAGACTCGTGACCCCAGATCTTTTGGGAGTGTTATTTTTTATGTTCGCACTTCTCAGAATTTGATTCTACTATTATTATTGGGGTATATTTATTGACTCTTATATTCTTCTTGAATTCGTCCTTTTGGGACTGGTCTTTAATTGTGGAAAACAGTTGTTGGTATGGCTTGCCTAGCTTTTGGGTTGGGCGCCATCACGACCGGGTTTGGGTCGTGACACAATTTGTTTTCATTGTTCCGGAATAGACTTATGTATCTTTGTTCATTCAGATTGATTGTAGTATTCTATAGTGTTCCGTGAGCTAGTGACACTAGGTTTTGGGGTAGTGATGGGTTTTGAAATTCTGTATTTTTATATTATCGTATTAAACTTAAAAGTCTTCCGCATTTATTTAATTGTCGTTAGCATATTATATTATTGATATTGATGAAGAATGTGTAGTGTTTGGCTGGCCTAGCTCCGTTAGTAGGCGCTATCACGACGCCCGATGGTGGGATAAATCTGGGTCGTGACATTTTTAGATTTGTTCGAAGTGGTATAAGGATGTTGAATGTAAAATTTAAAGTCAATTAATAGAGATTTGGACTGGTTTTGAACAAGAATTACAACTGAAAATTGTGGAAGAAATTCGCCTATAGAAACTTGTATAAAGACGTATAAAAGTGTATAATTGTGTATAAGAGGTGTTTATACACCTATATACACAACTATACAATATTATACATCATTATACAAAAATTAAATTCGTCTTCTTCCTTGCATCTTCAATGATAATTTAACTTAAATTTTGCTTAAATCTACTCCAAATCACTTCAAATTCAAATTTTAAACTCCTTTTGATGTGAAACAACACCCAATCCAAACAACTAATAAATTCAATATTTCTCGTCGACATTGCACCTAGGATGTAGAAGCAAATCAAGGAAAGATGTAATTAATAGTTACTGGCCTTGGATGACACTCGGTGACGAATTCAACTGAGCATTCATTTCTTTAAGAGAGATTATAAATTCTGCAACAATCTGGAAAATTATTACCTCAAACATCAAAAGAGCTTCAATTGAGTTTCCAACTATAATATTTGATGTTCTTTATTCCAACAATGGTGTTGTCATTTTCATTTAATTCTCAGAAGATTTTTGAAGATGTATTCTCCGCAATATGATAATTTCAAAATCCCTCAGATTAGCCGTTATGTATATAAGTTATTTAAACGGATGCTTGTTTTCATATTATAGCCGGTGGTGGCAACTAAAGTAAGAATCCCAAATAGCGATTAAATTAGGTAAAAATTTTCTCTCGATTGTATTATAGCGTAATTGTTCCTTTTTTAATCCCTAATTACTCTTTCCTATTGACTTATTTACTACTACTAGTAAGTAGTAATTACAACCGAAGGTACATTGTATTCTTTATCAATAAGTCAATAACTATAAAATCAATTCCTAATTAGCAATACAACTAAAATTTTAAAGTATTTCGACTTGAAGTTTCTTAACCAATCGATTTGAAATTGATAAAACTAGTTTCCTTGATGAAGGACAACATGACCGATTTTTGCAGTTATATCGGATTTAGATTACAACAACAATAATCCAGTAAAATCTCACGAGTGGGATCTGAGGAGGGTAGGAACGTTTGTTTGCATCGTGTGTATATTGACTTAGGAGGCTCAACACAGGGGTTGGGTCTGTCTAGGACAGGTAACCTAAAATAAAAAGATCATCCTGCTGCATCCTGTTTGTTTTACCCATTATTTGTTTCAGACTTGCATGCTGATCGGTTTTTAAATATAGAGGAAAATAAAAAAAAGGAAAAGAAAAATAACAGTGAGATAAATACTTATTTTTAGAAGAGAAAAAAAAAACAATGCTTAAGTAGTGTGAATACTCTGCCGAATTTTTTAGAAAATAGAAAAAAAATATTTTTGTAGTTTATTTTGTTTGCCAATAAAAAAAGGGATAAGATTTTATTTTCAAATTAATTTGTTTTATTTGCCAATTAAAAAAGAAAAAAATGAAGAATTTTATTTTTCAAAATAGTGTGTTTTACTTTTCACTGGAAAAAAACATATACTTTCAAAAAAGTTTGCTTTATTTGCCAATAAAAAAATGTGTGTGATTTTGTTTTCAAAAATATTTTATTTGCTTGTCAATAAAATGAAAAAAAATAGTTTGCTTTGTTTGCCAAAAAAAAGGAAAAATGTTTTGTGTGCAGATATAGTTTGTTTTATTTTACCGAACTACGCTGGTTTGGTTCTCACCGGATGCGAGATACGTAGGCAACCCTCATCGGGTCCAATCTCCCCTTTTTTGTAAAAATAGCCAAAAAAAAATCGAAATTAATTTTCGTCATAAATAAGTTGGGTGGTGCCGTTTTCAAAAAATAGTCGAATATTCCCAAAAGGGACGCCAGAAGGTTGACTTTGCATAAACGGCCACTTTGGGTCATTTTGTAGATTTTTGGTCGATTGACCCACACAACGTTAAAATCTTCGTCCCCGAGGCGCTGAAAGGTCGTGTTTGCAATACCGGGTCTTTTGTTTTAATTCGAAAAAAAATGTCAAAATTTTAATTTTTGTCATAAATAAGTCGTGTGATGTTGTTTTGTCAAAAATAGCCGACTGTTCCCGAAACGGACGCCGGAAGGGTGATTTTGTATAAACAGCCACCTTTGGTTCATTTTTTTAGATTTTGACCGATTGACCCACACAGCCTTAAAATCTTCTTCCCTGAGGCGCTGAACCAAGTCTTTTCATTTTAATTCAAAAAATATATATAACAAGAAAAAAAAAGAGTCAGTTTATTTGCGAATGTCGTTTGGATTTTTGGTCAAAATAAGCCGGGCCAGCTTTGGCGGTGTTTTATCCCGTTCTTGCCAAGATAGCCTTAGAGTATCTTTCAGTTGTCGAAAGGCTATTTTCGTAAAAGAACGGATAAGTTGGTGAAATGTCTTAAAATAGTCCTCCCCGACCTAAAAATTCATGTGGAATAGAGAAGGGGCCACGTTTGGAAAATAGTCATTTGGTTAAAATTGACATATAGGGGAAGGAATATGTCCCTTTATTTTGAGTTTGTAATTCTTTTACGTGTGGGTTTTGATTTTCGAGTCTGTAGATTGTTTTTGCGTCAAAGTTTGTTAGTTTAATTAGTTTTTGAACCTTTCTTTTAAAATCAAAGTTTGTTTTTATTATGAAAAACTGAAGAAAAAAAAATTGTTTTATTGATTTTTACCTTTTATTGACGCGAACTACGCAATGTCTGATTCATGCGGTGTCATGATACGTAGGCAATCTCCATAAGATTCGACCACAATAATAAAAAATAAATAAATAAAAAATAATGGGAAAATTGGGAAGGCATTCCAAAAGGAGTATAATTATAAGAAGCCGGAATGTCACGCGTAACTGAAGGAAATGCATGATAGAAAGGTTCAATCGCCTAGATGCATTGCATCCCTGATGTGCATTTACCTATCTGTCAAATGCCCTAACACTAACGTGATGACTTCACTTTGTTATGATCACATCGAAAAGGTGGTTGGTTGTGGTAACCCTTCCCTGCAAAATAGAGGCGAAGGACAATGACAGGGAACCTCAGAACTGAGTGGGTTGATACCGATGACCGATAACACCTGGTTAAACGGAACCATGGGTTAGTAGAAGAAGTCAAAATGTTGAGACAACATGTGGCTGACATGTATCGGGCGTGGATGGATAGGAAAGTACCATCCCCGCCACCACCTAGCTTCCTAGACTCTATCCTCACCCATACACTTAACCCAATGCCAAATGATCCACCACACTCTCCATATGTACCCGCCTATCACAGCTTTTCCATCCACTCGAGTAGCTCCGTCACTCGTCGTCCAGCTATTTTTCCCCAATGCTACTCCCATCCCCAACACCACTACTCTCCCTGGGACCCCCAAAATCATACTTCACTTTTCAAGTACCCAGCTCTACAAAAAGCCTATCCACCCCCACGAGCATACCGGAAACCCCATGGGTCAGGTTTCAGGCCAAATGAGCCATTTAGGAAGGAGAGGTTGCTGAAACGAGAAAACCCCCTGAATCATATGCAAGTCTGTTTGAAAGGCTAAAGCATGCTGGTCTGATTGAGCCGCTCCCTGGATATACTCCAGATCCACGTGCAAGAAGCTTTGATCCTACTGCACAATGTGCATACCACCGATGTCAAAGGGCACAACATTGAGAATTGTCGTTCTTTGAAAAGGGAAGTAGAAAGAATGATTCAAGAAGGGGCAATTGTGATCGATGACAGTGACGGGGAATATACCACCCCGTTATGTTGAAATTGTATGTTTTATGCGTTTATATCAGTGTTAAAGTCTATCGGGTGATTTAGGAGTGATTTGGATTGAAAATGAGGCATATAGCCTTTTTGAAGGAGACTTGAATAAGGAAAGTCAACCTGGAGTTGACTATTTGGTTAGAGGGCTCGGAATCAGGTTCTGATGATTCGGTTAGTTCCGGGAGGTGATTTGTGACTTAGGGGAACGATCGAAATTGAATTTGGAGGCCCGGTGTAGAAATAGGCTTGAATTGGCTAAGGTTGAATTTTGGCGAAATCCGAACGGTAGGTGAGATTTTGATCCGGGGGTCGGAATGGAATTCCGACAGTTGCAGTAGCTCCGTTAGGTGATTTTGGATGTGCCTGCAAAATTTCAGGTCATTCGGACGTCGTTTAGTCGGGTTTTTGATTGAATGTGTAATTCGGAAAGTTTTAAGGAATTTAGGCTTGAATTCGATGTGAATTATGGATTTTGATGTTGTTAGACGTGTTTTGAGGATTGGAACAAGTTCGAATAAGGTATTAGGGTGTGTTGGTGTGTTTGGATGAGGTCCCGGGGGCCTCGGGGTGTTTTCGGATGGTTAAACGGAAGAAAATCATGGAAATTGCAGGTTGAAGTATTCTGGTTCTGTCATTTTCGCCCCTGCGGAAATGTGGGCGCGGAGGCGAGTCCGCAGGAGCGGACTGAGGAGCGCAGGAGCGCTTGGCATCGCAGAAGCGGAATCCTTTCCGCTGAAGCGGCGTCGCTGGTGCGAGTGGGTGACCGCAGAAGCGGACTTGATGAAAAAGGGGAAAGTCCGCAGAAGCGGATTCTTGACCGCCTGGGCGAGTCCGCAGGAGCAGACTCTGGTGCGCAGAAGCGGGCGTTTTCGCGGAAGCGGGGGTTCAATCGCGGAAGCGGACGCGCGTAAGCGGTCCTTTTCTCGCAGAAGCGAAATTGGCCGTCTAGGCCTGGAATCGCTGAAGCGACCAAAAAGGTCGCAGAAGCGGTTCTGCAGGGGCGGAATTTTATCCGCAGAAGCGAAAATCGCTGTGAGTTAAGTGTATCAGAAGTTAAAAAAATTTCAGAAACATTTCACACATTTGGGTCTCGGCTTTAGAGGCGATTTGGGCGATTTTGAAGAGAAACTCAAGGGAAATCATCAGGTAATCAACTATGGACTTAAACTATGATTAGTGTTGATAATATTATGCAATTATATCATGAAAATGGAGGAATTTGGGGTAATTTATGGAGGATTTAGCCCTAGGCTTGAACTTTAGAAAATCAAGGTTTTGAATGGGCAAATGGAGTCCGAATTTAGTAAAATTGATATGCTTAGACTCGTATCGAGATGAGGATTCCGAATATGTGACTTTCGTAATTTTTCGAGAAGCGTACCAAAAGTCGGGTTTTGACAACTTTGGGAATTTTGATGTAAATTGAGTTGTTTTGATTGAGTGTCATCCCATTGGCCTAATTTGTTGTATTTCTACTGTATTTGATCAGATTCTACGCGTGCGAAGCTTGATTCTCGTGGCAAGGGCATTGCGGAGTAGTCGCCGCGCCGTATTGAGGTGAGTAATAGATGTGGGTGATGACCAGCGGGTTCGAAACCCCGGTATACCACTTTGTGACGCTGTATAGCGGCGAGACACGTACTCTCTTGTGAGTGCGGGGTCGATTGTGATTGGGGACTATGGCTTAGTCCGACTTGTTGATACTGTATTATGATATTAGGCTATTCTTGAGCCGTCGAACATCCTTCTCGGATGGTTGCATATTATATATTGTGATAATGGCCACTCTTGAGCCGAGGAACCCCCTTCTTGGGCGGTTGAGTATACTTGTGGGCCATGAGCCAGTTATTGGATCCCGCGAGGATCGTTATCATTGTCATATCATATTGACATGCTAGTTTACTACTAGTCCGCAGATATTTCTGTTATCATGTTATTTCCAAATCTCTGGAACTTGATATTTCTGTTTACAACTGAAAAATGATAAAAGATGTTTTCGAACTACTTTTGAGTCTGCGAGGCTGTGATTGCATATTAGCTGACTAGTAGTGGATCGGGCTGCGCGCCGCAGCAGTACATATGTCGGATCGGACTGCACGCCGCAGTGATATTGTGCTTGGGCTGTAGGAGCCCCTCCGGAGTCTGAACCCCCACAGTGAGCACGGGTACCCAAATTGGATTGGGCTACGCGCCGTAGCGGTCATATCATGCATTGCATTGCATTTAGCTACATCTCCTAGCTGTTATACTATTTTGCCGATACTTGTTGGTACAGGTACAGTTGATATTGATTCTGTGACAGGGTATTTGATGACAGCTTTACATAGTGCTTTATTGCAGATTTCTTATCTGCGCTGTCTTACCCCTGTTTATTACCACTGAGTCTGGCAGTACTCATTTTACTCCCTGCACCTTGTGTGCAGATCCAGGTACCTCTCAGCAGTGATCCAATAGCTGTGCGAGGCGACATTTGTGGATATTCGAGGTAGCCGCAGAGTCCGCAGGACCCGATATTCCTTCTTACTGTCTTGATTTTGTATTGACTTTTCTTTCCGCACTTGGTATCTTGTAAACCTTTATACACTCATGTTCGGTAGAGGCTCATGACTCTTGACCCTTGGTCTATGGGAGTTGATGTATTATGGGACTTGGTTTCCCGTTTTCGTTATATGTATCGCTATTGCTTCGTGATTTGATATGCTTAAATGGGCTAAAGAGAGCTTCTAGCTCCGTTATTGTTATTGATTGGTCGGGCTGGCTTAGCAATGTGCTGGGCGCCATCACGACCGGATTTGGGGTCGTGACAAGCTGGTATCAGAGCCTAGGTTTACTAGGCCTCATGAGTCTTGAGCCGGTTAGTAGAGTCTTGTGGATCGGTACGGGGACACATGTACTTATCCTCGGGAGGCTGCGAACCTTTAGGAAAACTTCACTTTTCTTGAACTCTATCGTGCGATCTTGTTATTCTGAGAACTGAACTTCTATATTATATTCTCTCGCAGATGGCGAGAACGCGAGCATCGGGACGAGGTGGACGACCTCCGTTGCCACCTGTTAGAGACCGTAGGCGCGGTCGTGCTAGAGGTAGAGATAGGGCGGCCGAGGCGGTGCCGGCTGACCCGCCCGTTGTACCGGTTCAGGAGCGGCCCCTAGTGGTTGATGCTCCGGCAGCCCCGGTTCGGGGCCGGACTATATCTATTGCTATTCCCGGTCTTTAGGAGACTCTTGCTCGGATATTATCGGTGTGTTCCGGTTTGGCTCGGGTAGTTTCGGCTACCGCTACTGCGTAGCTACATCTCGGTCGGGGGGTGGTCGGCGGACCCCTGCAGCTCGCACACCGGAGCCGATTGTTCGGGGACTTCGGACGCCAGGAGGCGGTCCCCGCTCGGGTGGTTGCACCGGTTATTCCTCCGCCTGCACCAGCTCCGGCTCCGGAGCATATGGTTCGAGCTATGCCCGACGACGAGCGAGCGTCGTCTTGAGAGATTTGGTAGACTTCGGCCACCCCATTTCGGTGGCGTTGAGGGCGAGGATGCCCGGGGTTTCTTGGACAAGTGTCCAGAGGATGTTGCGGACGGCTGGTATTCTCGAGTCCAACGGAGTTTCATTTACTACCTTTCCAGTTCACCGGTCCCGCATTTGATTGGTGGGAAGAGTTTGAGAGGCGTAGGCCTGCGCAGGAGCAGCACCTCTCACATGGCGGCAATTCTCTACTCTCTTTCTAGAGAAATATGTACCTCAGTCTTGTCGCGAGGAGCTACGTCGCCGGTTCGAGTGGTTGGTTCGGGGCGACATGTCTGTGACCCAGTATGAGCTCGGATTCACACGGTTGGCTAGGCATGCCACATGGATGATCCCTAATGATAGGGAGAGGATCAGGAGGTTCATTGATGGCCTCAGCTACTCTATCCGCATTCTTATGACCAGAGAGAGAGTTTTGTCATCATCATTTGAGCAAGTTGTTGACATGGCACGCTCCATTGAGGCGGATCGTCGCCGAGAGAGAAAGGAGCGGGAGGCCAAGAGGCCTCGTGGTTCTGGCAGTTTCAGTGGTGCTCCATCTAGAGGGCATTCCCAGCAGAGCAGAGGTCGCTCATCTAGACCTTCTCATTCGGGCCGCCCAGAGCAGAGCGGAGGTTCTTATGGTCGTGGTCGACATGGGTTTCAGCAGGGTCAGTCATCGCTTAGTGCCCTTCCAGCCCGGGGTGCAGCACCTACTTCATCAGCCCAGGGTTCTTCTGCGGCGAGTGGTTCCCTTCAGTCCCCTTCTCCAGCACCAGGTGCATGTTATGAGTGTGGTGAGTTTGGCCACATGAGGAGGCAGTGCCCTCGACTCCGTAGGGACAGGACTCAACAGAGGGACCAGCCCTCATCTTTAGCACCATCTCGGTCTAGTAGAGGTGGAGGTCAGTCTTCTCGTGGTCGCCCCAGAGGCGAGGAGAGATCTGGTGGAGGCCAGGCACGGTTCTATGCACTTCCCGACAGGCGTGATGCAGTTGCCTCCGATGCAGTGATTACAGGTATCATTTATGTCTGTCACAGAGATGCCTCTGTTCTATTTGATCCAGGGTCCACATATTCATATGTGTCCTCTTATTTTGCACATCATTTGGGTGCGACTCGTGGTAGTCTTGATTTACCTGTTCATGTATCCACCCCCGTGGGTGATACGATTGTTGTGGATCATGTCTATAGATCCTGTGTTATATCTATTGGGGGTCTGGAGACCCAGGCGGATTTGTTATTGTTGGGTATGGTGGACTTTGATGTTATATTGGGTATGGACTGGTTGTCTCCGTACCATGCTATATTGGACTGTCATGCTAAGATAGTTACGTTGGCCATTCCTGGTATTTCTCAGATCGAGTGGCGGGGTTCGACCGATTTCGTCCCTAGCCGTGTTATTTCGTTCTTAAAAGCTCAGAAGATGGTTGAAAAAGGGTGTTTATCGTACTTAGCTTTTGTGAGAGATGTGGGAGCTGAATCTCCTAGCATTGATTCTGTACCTGTTGTGAGGGACTTCCCAGATGTATTCCCCTCAGACCTGCCGGGCATGCCGCCGGACAGGGATATTGATTTTGGCATTGACTTGGTGCCGGGCACTCAGCCCATATCCATTCCTCCTTATCGGATGGCACCAGCCGAGTTGAAAGAACTAAAAGAGCAGCTTCAAGAGCTTCTGGATAAGGGTTTCATCCGTCCTAGTGTGTCCCCGTGGGGTGCACCGGTGTTGTTTGTTAAAAAGAAAGATGGTTCCATGCGGATGTGTATTGATTATAAGCAATTGAACAAAGTAACAGTGAAGAACAAGTACCCTCTACCGCGCATAGATGATTTGTTTGATCAGTTACAGGGTGCGAGGGTGTTTTCTAAGATTGATCTTCGTTCAGGCTATCATCAGCTGAAGATCAGGGACTCGGATATTATGAAGACTGCATTCAGGACCCGATATGGTCATTATGAGTTTCTTGTGATGTCTTTTGGGCTGACCAACGCCCCAGCAGCATTTATGCATCTGATGAACAATGTGTTCAGGCCTTATTTGGATTCATTTGTGATTGTGTTCATTGATGACATTCTAGTCTACTCCCGTAGTCAGGAGGAGCATGCTCAGCATTTGAGTATTGTGTTGCAGAGATTGAGAGAGGAGAAGCTATATGCTAAATTCTCCAAGTGCGAGTTTTGGCTCGAGTCCGTAGCATTTCTGGGACATGTGGTGTCTCGTGATGGTATTCAGGTTGATCAGAAAAAGATAGAGGCGGTGCAGAGTTGGCCTAGACCGACCTCAGCTACAGAGATCAGGAGTTTTCTTGGCTTGGCGGGATATTATCGCCGGTTTGTTCAGGGATTTTCATCCATTGCTTCTTCATTGACTAAATTGACCCCGAAGGGTGCACCATTCGTGTGGTCGGATGAGTGCGAGGAGAGCTTTCAGAAGCTCAAGACAGCTTTGACCACAGCTCCAGTGTTAGTATTGCCATCAGCTTCAGGTTCATATACCGTTTATTGTGATGCCTCGAGAGTGGGGATAGGTTGTGTGTTGATGCAGGAAGGAAAGGTAATTGCTTATGCTTCTCGGCAGTTGAAGCCACATGAGAAGAACTATCCTGTTCATGACTTGGAGCTAGCCGCCATTGTTCATGCATTAAAGATTTGGAGGCACTATTTGTATGGTGTGTCTTGTGAGGTGTATACCGACCATCGTAGTCTCCAGCACTTGTTCAAAGAGAAAGACCTTAATTTGAGACAGCGGAGATGGCTTGAGTTGCTGAAGGATTATGACATTACTATATTATATCATCCGGGGAAGGCCAATGTGGTGGCCGATGCTTTGAGCCGGAAGGCGGTCGGTATGGGGAGCTTGGCATATATTCCGGCTGAGGAGAGGCCATTTGCTCATGATGTTCAGGTGCTAGCCAATCGGCTAGTGAGGTTAGATATTTCGGAGCCCAGCCGGGTATTGGCTTGTGTTGTATCTCGGTCATCTCTATATGATCGTATTCGTGAGCGCCAGTATGATGATCCACATTTGGTTGTCCTTAGGGACAGAGTTCAGCATGATGATGCTAGAGACGTCACCATTGATAGTGACGGCGTATTGAGGATGCAGGGCCGGATATGTGTGCCCAATGTTGATGGCCTTCGTGAGTTGATTCTGGAGGAGGCCCATAGCTCGCGGTATTCTATCCATCCAGGAGCCGCGAAGATGTATCAAGATTTGAAACAACACTATTGGTGGAGAAAGATGAAAATGGACATCGTCAGACATGTAGCACGGTGCCTCAACTTGTCAGCAGGTTAAGTACGAGCATCAGAGGCCCGGTGGTGTATTTCAGCGCATTGATATTCCTGAGTGGAAATGGGAGAGGATCACTATAGACTTTGTTACTGGACTACCTCGGACAGCGAGGAAGTTTGATTCTGTTTGGGTGATTGTGGATAGGCTGACCAAGTCAGCTCACTTCATTCCAGTTAGTACTACCTACTCATCGGAGCGGTTAGCATCGATCTTTATTCGAGAGATTGTTCGGTTGCATGGAGTCCCAGTGTCTATCATATCCGACAGGGGTACTCAGTTCACTTCTCAGTTTTGGAGAGCATTTCGGCGAGAGATGGGTACACGGGTTGAGTTGAGTACAGCATTTCACCCCCAGACAGACGGACAGTCTGAGCGCACTATTCAGATCTTGGAGGATATGTTGCGAGCTTGTGTGATTGATTTTGGTGGTTCGTGGGATGAGTTCCTACCACTTGCCGAGTTTGCCTACAACAACAGTTATCAGTCGAGTATTCAGATGGCCCCGTATGAGGCATTGTATGGCAGACGGTGTAGATCCCCCGTGGGATGGTTTGAGCTTGGTGAGGTTAGATTGATAGGGACTGAGTTAGTCCAGGATGCTCTGGATAGAGCAAAGTTGATCCAGGAGAGGCTTCGTACGACACAGTCTCGTCAGAAGAGTTATGCCGACCGTAGAGTTCGAGAGTTGTCTTTCATGATTGGTGACAGAGTATTGTTGAAAGTTTCACCTATGAAGGGTGTCATGAGGTTTGGGAAGAAAGGAAAGTTGAGTCCTAGGTACATTGGTCCTTTTGAGATACTTAGGAGAGTTGGAGAGGTGGCATATGAGTTGGCCTTGCCGCCCAGCTTATCCAGCGTTCATCCGGTATTCCATGTGTCTATGCTCCGGAAGTACATTGGAGATCTGTCTCATGTATTAGATTTCAGCACCATTCAGCTTGATGGTGATCTATCCTATGATGTGGAGCTTATTGCCATTTTGGGACGGCAGGTGAGAAAATTGAGGTCTAAGGAGATTGCATCAGTTAAGGTTCAGTGGAGAGGTCGACCCGTGGAGGAGGCCACTTGGGAGATCGAGCGGGAGATGCGGAGCAGATATCCTCACTTGTTTGAGACTTCGGGTATGTTTCTTGACCCGCTCGAGGACGAGCGTTTGCTTAAGAGGGGGAGAATGTGACGACCCGGCCCGTCGTCACGGGAATTACCACCCCGTTATGTTGAAATTGTATGTTTTATGCTTTTATATCGGTGTTAAAGTCTATCGGGTGAGTTAGGAGTGAATTGGATTGAAAATGAGGCATATAGCCTTTGTGAATGAAACTTGAATAAGGAAAATCAACCCGGAGTTGACTATTTGGTTAGAGGGCTCGGAATCGGATTCTGATGATTCGGTTAGTTCCGGGAGGTGATTTGTGACTTAGGGGAGCGATCGGAATTGAATTTGGAGGCCCGGTGTAGAAATAGGCTTGAATTGGCTAAGGTTGAATTTTGGCAAAATCCGAACGGTAGGGGAGATTTTGATCCGGGGGTCGGAATGGAATTCCGACAGTTGCAGTAGCTCCGTTAGGTGATTTTGGATGTGCCTGCAAAATTTCAGGTCATTCGGACGTCGTTTAGTCGGGTTTTTGATTGAATGTGTAATTCGGAAAGTTTTAAGGAATTTAGGCTTGAATTCGATGTGAATTATGGATTTTGATGTTGTTAGACGTGTTTTGAGGATTGGAACAAGTTCGAATAAGGTATTAGGGTGTGTTGGTGTGTTTGGATGAGGTCCCGGGGGCCTCGGGGTGTTTTCGGATGGTTAAACGGAAGAAAATCATGGAAATTGCAGGTTGAAGTATTCTTAGTTCTGTCATTTTCGCCCCTGCGGAAATATGGGCGCGGAGGCGAGTCCGCGAGAGCGGACTGAGGAGCGCAGAAGCGCTTGTGTTCGCCGAAGCGGGTATTGTTTCGCTGAGGCGGTGTCGCTGGTGCGAACGGTGTTACGCAGAAGCGGACTTGATGAAAAAGGGGAAAGTCCGCAGAAACGGATTCTTGACCGCCTGGGCGAGTCCGCAGGAGCGGACTCTGGTGCGCAGAAGCGGGAGTTTTCGCCGAAGCGGGGGTTCAATCGCGGAAGCGGACGCGCGTAAGCGGTCCTTTTCTCGCAGAAGCTGAATTGGCCGGCTAGGCCTGGAATCGCTGAAGCGACCCTCTGGTCGCGGATACGGACTCGTAGGAGCGGAATTTTATCCGCAGAAGCGAAAATCGCAGTGAATTAAGTGTATCAGAAGTTAGAAAATTTCAGAAACATTTCACACATTTGGGTCTCGGCTTTAGAGTCGATTTGGGCGATTTTGAAGAGAAACTCAAGGGAAATCATCAGGTAATCAACTATGGACTTAAACTATGATTAGTGTTGATAATATTATGCAATTATATCATGAAAATGGAGGAATTTGGGGTAATTTATGGAGGATTTAGCCCTAGGCTTGAACTTTAGAAAATCAAGGTTTTGAATGGGCAAATGGAGTCCGAATTTGGTAAAATTGATATGCTTAGACTCGTATTGAGATGAGGGTTCCGAATATATGACTTTCGTGATTTTTCGACAAGCGTACCAAAAGTCGAGTTTTGACAACTTTGGGAATTTTGATGTAAATTGAGTTGTTTTGATTGGGTGTAGTCCCATTGGCCTAATTTGTTGTGTTTCTACTGTATTTGATCAGATTCTACGCGTGCGGAGCTTGATTCTCGTGGCAAGGGCATTGCGGAATAGTCGTCGCGCCGTATTGAGGTGAGTAATAGATGTGGGTGATGACCAGCGGGTTCGAAACCCCGGTATACCACTTTGTGACGTTGTATAGCGGCGAGACACGTACTCTCTTGTGAGTGCGGGGTCGATTGTGATTGGGGACTATGACTTAGTCCGACTTGTTGATACTGTATTATGATATTAGGCTATTCTCGAGCCGTCGAACCTCCTTCTCGGATGGTTGCATATTATATATTGTGATAATGGCCACTCTTGAGCCGAGGAACCCCCTTTCTTGGGCGGTTGAGTATACTTGTGGGCCGTGAGCCGGTTATTGGATCCCGCGAGGATCGTTATCATTGTCTTATCATATTGACATGCTAGTTTACTACTAGTCCGTAGCTATTTCTGTTATCATGTTATTTCCAAATCTCTGGAACTTGATATTTCTATTTTCAACTGAAAAATGATAAAGAATGTTTTCAAACTACTTTTGAGCCTGCGAGGCCGTGATTGCATATTAGCTGACTAGTAGTGGATCGGGCTGCGCGCCGCAGCAGTACATATGTTGGATCGGACTGCACGCCGCAGTGATATTGTGCTTGGGCTGTAGGAGCCCCTCCGGAGTCCGAACCCCCACAGTGAGCACGGGTACCCAAATTGGATCGGGCTACGCGCCGTAGCGGTCATATCATGCATTGCATTGCATTTAGCTACATCCGCTAGCTGTTATACTGTTTTGCTGGTACTTGTTGGTACAGGTACAGTTGATATTGATTCTGTGACAGGGTATTTGACTACAGCTTTACATAGTGCTTTATTGCGGATTTCTTATCTGCGCTCTCTTACCCTTGTTTATTACCACTGAGTCTGGCAGTACTCATTTTACTCCCTGCACCTTGTGTGCAGATCCAGGTACCTCTCAGCAGTGATCCAGTAGCCGTGTGAGGCGACATTTGTGGATATTCGAGGTAGCTGCAGAGTCCGCAGGACCCGATATTCCTTCTTACTGTCTTGATTTTGTATCGACTTTTCTTTCCGCACTTGGTATCTTGTAAACCTTTATACACTCATGTTTAGTAGAGGCTCATGACTCTTGACCCTTCGGTCTATGGGAGTTTGATGTATTATGGGACTTGGTTTCCCCGTTTTCATTATATGTATCGCTATTGCTTCGTGATTTGATATGCTTAAATGGGCTAAAGAGAGCTTATAGCTCCGTTATTGTTATTGATTGGTCAGGCTGGCTTAGCAATGTGCTGAGCGCCATCACGACCAATTGTGATCGATGACAGTGACGGGGAATATGCGAATCATCTTGAGAACTTATTGGTTGAAGTTGATGATATTGAAGTTGGTAATGGGCTTGCCAATATAGATGCGGAACTTAGTGGCTAAGATGCATGTCGTGCTTGATAGTTGGAAAGATGCTCCATCTCTTGGTCAATCAGAGTGGAGTTTTGGTGGCTTATTTTGTTGTTATTTTTGTTGTCCATGTTATTTCAGGGTTGTAAACCGGATATTTTCTTGTAATTCAAACCCTTCTATCATTTTATTTTATCTAGTTCCTTTGTTTGTAGTGTCTTGTTTAGTATTATCTAGATTTGTTCACGGGGTCTTACCCCAGTTTAATATGTTTGTCGTGTTGTTCGAACCATTTCATTGTATAATGCAATTCTTTGTCTTCTGTTATTTCTAGTCATTTTTCTTCGACTTAAGTCTTTCCTCTTTATAGTCCTTTTTTGTCAACTCTAGTGACATGGCATCCGTACATAATTTTGGCCTAATCGTAAAAGTTAATCATAAAGCAATTGGAAGATGATCGGGCCATTTAAAGGAAATAAAAATGATTTAAGATCATTCGGAGCCCGAGTCATTCTGAAACTGGGGCATGTAAAACATAAAGAAAACCTTAAAGACAAGTTGGCCATGTTGACATAGAGGTCGCTCATGATACTGAAATGAGAGTGTCGTCCAGCAATGCTTTAAAATGACAAATGAACAAGCGAATGGGCAGATATGATTATCAATCCTGGCATAATCAGAATATATAATGAATGTCTAATTGTATTGTTTGCACTTGGCATGTTTTGAAGATTGGAATGATGAAGGCATTTTGTTCTGCTACCCAAATACTTTATCCTTCGTTAACCCTTTGAGCCTTATGTATTTTCTTTCTCACCCCTCATTCGGACTCAGTAGCAAAGAAACACATAGACAAAAAAAGCAAAAAGAGAAAAGAATTTTAAAAAGAAAAAAGAAAAAAGAAAAAAAAGAACAAAAAGAAAAGAAAGAGATAAAGAATAAAAAATGAATGAAAAGGAGAAATAGAACAACGAGGAAGTGGGAACTACGTTTGACCTGATTCCTTAAAGAGGATACCTAGGCGCTTCATAGCTCGGTCATAGTGTAACAAAATGAAAAAATCCACAAGCAAGAAACTGGGGCAAAAAAATTGTGTTTATTGTAAGGAAAATCTTGGTCCGAATGTTGTAAATTTTGAACCCAAATTGATTTGTTTTGAGCCTTTAAATACCCTTTCTTTCTAGCTATATCCAAATTCCACATTACGGTCCAAAGAAAGACCTTTTGACCAATCTTCAAAAAGAGGCCAAGTCAGGTAAATAAGAGAGTTTCATCAGGACATAACACTCTGATTCCCGGCAGAAAAGACTTTGATTTCCAGCAGAAAAAATATATGCAAGTCTTAGCGGTAACACCCCCAATCCCCAACTAAAAAGTAACACAAATGAGAGAGTCTTATCGGTGAAAACCTTCACGGGCACCATAAGGCGATGAAAGCTGAGAGAAAAATCAAAATGAGAGAGGATTGGTAGTGAAAACCTTCGGGCACTACAAGTCGAATAAGGGTGAGAATCGGATGGAAATCACCAAACAAAAATTGTGAAAGGCGAGTAACGATGGAGGATAGGCTATATGTGCATGTCATGACCATTAGAGTTGGTATCCGCGTTTGATAGGTTTTTATTTTTATTTTGTAATTTTTCTTTTTAGAGAGTCATCCTCCTTTTTTGTCTTTTATCCTGTTGCTTTTATCTTCCTTTCATAAAAAAATTCCCAATAGAGTCTGTTTGTGAGAAATGACTTCAAAATTTGTCATCAGATTTTCAATTATGCAAGACGGAATCTGATTGGTACAACCAAGTGGCATAAGTCAGGAGGGAACAAGTGCAAGTCCAGTGTCCAGAAGGATATTCTCCAGCAAGAGGAAATTGACAAAGGGGTGGATCAGTGTCAAGGAGGATACCTCCATAAAAAGCGAAGGTTAATGACCTCAAGGCCAAGTCCAGTGAGACTCAAAGGTCGAGGAAATGCCCATTCCCTAGATATGCTACAAAAGAGGGGGGAATATCCCAAGCAGAAAAGGTATTTCCAGGGACAAAGATGAACGAAGAAAATGGTTCATCAGTAAAACATGCAAGATCCTCAAGCAGGGTCATTGTCATAGGAATTTGGGTGGTCAGGATATCAGTGGGAAACAATGGGGAAAGGCTTGTGAATAAAAAGTCGTCAAGGAAGGTGGGGAAGCAAGAAAGGGAAAAACTATAACCAACAGGAATATCATCCTTGGCAAATAATTACATCTTCAGCAAGTTTCGACAATGAAATGTGGAGCAGGGAAATAGGAGCAGAACCATCCCCAGCAGGAGCATCACAACCAACCACCGCGTTTTGAACTACCAAGTTTTCTTTGATTTAAAATAGGAAAAATGAAAGGGCGTTGATGGCGAAAAAGCATGCCACAAAGAAGATTATCAAACTGGGGCAGAAAATTTTATCTCATTGTGAAAATTTTCTTGAAATCAAATACCCATTTGGGGAAGATGGAAGATAACACAAGTTTTGGAAGGAAGGAAAGTACCAGCTTCAAGTAGAGTAGTCTTGAAAGAAGCTAGATAACACAAGAAAATGGTCTTTGAACCAGTGTTATCCCCAGCAGTTTTGAAAGAAAGAAAACAACAAGCTTTGCTGAAGAAAGTTGTATCCCTAGCAGACAGAACAAAAAGATGAAACTTGTGTTCAGAAAAAATCAAAAGGCTAGTGTCATCCCAAGCAGTTTTTGGAAGAATGAAACACCAGTTTTGAAAGAATGAAAATTCCTTGGCGGTGTTATCTCCGACATCTTTTAGAGGAACAAAACGTAGAGGAATGAAAGAAGTTTTGAAAGAGGAAAGAAGAAAAAAGATTCCCCAGCACTGTTATCCTCAACAGGGTAATCCCCAGCTGATAACATTATAATACCCAGCAATCTTGAGAGAATAAGAGTTTTGAAGAAGGGGAAGAAAGGAGATCTCCCCAACGATATTATCCCCAACGGGTAAGTAAATAATTCTAGCAGTATTATCCCTAGTGGTAAAGAGGGAAGGCAACACGAATTTTGAGGGAAGCAGTTCCGAAAATAAATAGTTCAAGAAAAATGAAATGGTTAGGGAGACGACGGTAATAGAATGCAAGTGAAATTGTTTTTGAAGTCAGGTGCCCGCTGAAAAACGGAATGGCTTTTTACTTTAAGTTTTAATTGAAGTTTTAAGTTGTTGTTGAAGTCAGGTGCCCACATGAAGAACGGAATGGGTTTTACTCTAAGTTTTAATTATTGATTGAAGTTAGGTGCCCGCTTGAAGAATGGAATGGCATTTTACTTTAAGTTTTAATTGGAGTATTAAATTATTGTTGAAGTATGGTGCCCGTCTGAAGAACGGAATGGTGTTTTACTTTGAGTTTTAATTTAAGTTGTTTTTGAAGTCAGGTGCCTGGCTGAAGAACTGAATGGCATTTTACTTTAAGTTTTAATTGAAGTTTTATGTTGTTGTTGAAGTCAGGTGCCCGCCTAAAAAATGAAATGGCATTTTACTTTAAGTTTTAATTGAAGTTTAAATCATTTATTGAAGTCAGGTGCCCGCCTGAAAAACGAAATGGCGTTTTACTTTAAGTTTTAATTGAAGTTTAAATCATTGGTTGAAGTCAGGTGCCCGCCTGAAGAATGGAATGGCGTTTTACTTTAAGTTTTAATTGAAGTTTTAAATCATTGTTGAAGTCAGGTGCCCGCCTGAAGAACAGAATGACGTTTTACTTTAAGTTTTAAGTGGATGTTTTAAATTATAATTGAGGTCAGGTGCCCCCCTAAAGAACATAAAGGTGTTGTTCTTTTAAGTGGAACATCTAAATCATTGTTGAAGTTAGGTGCCCGCCTGAAGAACGGAATGACGTTTTACTTTAAGTTTTAAGTGGATGTTTTAAATTATAATTGAGTTCGGGTGCCCCCCTCTGAAGAACAGAAAGGCGTTGTCCTCTTAAGTGGAACTTCTAAATCATTGTTGAAGTTAGGAGCCCGCCTGAACAACAGAATGGCGTTTTATTTTCCGAGTTATGGTTGAAGTCAGGTGCCCGCCTGAAGAACGGAAAGGCATTTTTTAAGTGGAAGTTTTAAATTATTGTTGAAGTTAGGTGCCCGCCTGAAGACGGAATGACGTCTTATTTTTTGAGTTCTGGTTGAAGTCAGGTGCCCGCCTGAAGAACGAAAAGGCGTTACATTTTTAAATAGAAGTTCTAAATTATTGTTGAGGTCAGGTACCCGCCCAAAGAGAGGAATGGCATTTTAGTTTTTCAAAATTGTTGTTGAAATCAGGCGCCCACCTGGAGAACAAGGGAATACATTTCAAGTTTTAGCAATCAGGCACCCACCTAGAGAATAAGGGAAGTATAATGCAAATTTCATCTTTCAAGTTTTAATCTTTGGTAACATAACACGTCCAATCACCAAACTGGGGCAAGATATTTTCTTTGTTTGTTATTTTGTTAAAATCAGGCGTCCACCTAGATAACAAGGGAATACATTTCAAGTTTTGGTAATCAGGCGCCCACATGGAGAACAAGGGAATATATTTTAAGTTTCAGCAGTCAGGCGCCCAGCTGGAGAACAAGGGAGTATAATTCAAATTTTAGCTTGAAATTTTTAATATTTGATAACATGACGTGCCCAGTAACCAAACTGGGCAAAAACAAAATCTTTGTTTGTTTATTTTGTTGCAGTCAGGAGCCCCCAAGGAGAACAAGGAAATATTGTTCAAGTTCAGCAATCAGGAGCCCACCTGGAGAACAAGGAAATATATTTCAAGTTCAGCAATCAGGCGCCCACCTGAAGAATGGGGGAAGACAGTTTAAGTTTTAAGGGAAGGCAATTCAAGTTTCAAAAGAAGATAGCACAAATTTCAAGGGAAAGCAGCAAGGTTCAAAGAAAGACAGTTCGAATATTGGCAATCAGGTGCCTACCTAGAGATAAGGGAATTCACTTCAGAGTGCAATGCCAGTTAGCAACAAAAGAAGCTTGCGACCAGAATGCGAGTCAACAGTCCGAGATGATCAACAGAAGTTAGTCACAATGAAAAAAAGGCAAGGAGTTAATCCAAGTGCAGAAGTTGATGAAAGATGTGGTGTGCTCAAGACATGGCCGAGGTCACAAGCACTACATACCCGGTCTTGATCTAAAAATCTGAATAATGATGAACTAGCACATTGTCACGACCCCAATCCCGGTCGTGATGGCGCCCAACACAACCGCTAGGCAAGCCCGACCATTTACACTCTCATCCCGAGCATGAAGCTAAAATCAATTACCTGAATATTATTATTTACAATAAAGCTAAACTGAATAACCACCACAAAGATCTAGGGTCACGAGTCTAGAGCCTCTAAACATGATCGGATAACAATATCTAAACCAAATACTTAAGTCAGAATCATATAGTAATAACTGAATGGAAAGAGATGAGAACCTAGGTTCTACGAACGTCGGCAGCTACCTCAGCAACTCGGTATGACTCTGTGAAAGCTGGAATGCTCGTCTACTTCTCCCGAGTACCTGAATCTGCACACAAAGGTGCAGGGAGTAGGGGTGAGTACTAAGTACTCAGTGAGTAATAAATATATACAAGTAGCTGAAAGCAAGAAATTCACAGAATACCACAAAATGAAGCTAAACTACCGTCCGATCCTCCTACGAAGTAGCAACAACAGTACAATACAATTATCACGGATAATTCAACACATAATGATGCAATGTAATGCACGTAACCGCTACGGCGTGTAGCTCGATCCATTTAGCGTCTGCGGCGCTCACTGGGGGTGTGTACAGACTCTGGAGGGGCTCCTACAACCCAAGCGCAATACCGCTGCGACGTGCAACCCGATCCTCATATCAACCGCTGCGACGTGCAGCCTTATCCATCCTCAGTCCACAACAAGTATATAAGACACACAACAGCTCAATTATTTATTTCTAGGTTCCGGTTCATAAATTATGAAAATACTTTAACTTTTATTTAATTTTTGCAAAACAGGTGACTTAGCATTTCAATACGGTGATTTCAAACCAGGACTGAGATCAGTGATTAAAAAAATATAGCTATCACATATATAACTATCCCCTAGTGATACTACAGGTCGACACAAAGACCCAAACATGGCCTACAGCCTATAATTATATCAAACACGGTGTTTTTCAACCACTAATATCATATTATACTCATTCGGGATGGACTAAGTCTCAATCCCCAGTCACAATCTGTGACGACCCAAAGGTCATCACTTATTTTATTAATCATTTCAAGCTTCTGAGGCTTCGAACCCTCATGCTACCATATACACAAACTACTCACCTCTAGCCGGTCGTAGACTCGTCCGCAATGCCTTTTCCTTTGGAATTCGCTGCCTCACGCGTAGAATCTAGTCAAACCACAACAATTATGTCAATTAAGGGCCAAAGAAATATAACCCAATTCAATTTACACGAAATACGCATAAATGCACTAAGTTGGTAAAATCCGATCCTGGATCCACTGCTCAAAAAATTCCGAAATTACTAACACGATACTCGTCTCGCCACGAGTCCGTGCATATAAAATTTCTCGAAATCGGAGTTCGAATGGCCTTTCAAAACCTAAAAATTCGTTTTCAATAGCTAGGCCATAATTCTTCACAGTTTCTGCCCAAGTTCATGAAGATTGATGTTAATTTACCATAAAATTACGTTTTTGAGTCAAGAAACATACCTCCGATGAATACCCGATGAATTCCCAGTGTTTTCCCGTGAGTTTCTCTCTCTAGGGCTCAAAATTTGTGTTTTTGGTGAATGAACCCGCGACTACACTGCTTCTGGATTTTAATTCACTGTCAGACCAATTTGTTCTACGCGTTCACGTGACTTCCCACGCGTTCGCGATGCTCTGGTCGATTCACCCATCGCAAATGCGACGCCCAGTCACGCGTTCGCGAAGCACAAATTTCCAGCCGCCCGAATTTTCTTCTACGCGTTCGCATCACCCCTCACGCGAATGCGATGCCTAACATTTCCCAGCTACGCGAACGCGGCACCTGCATCGCAGACGCAATGCGATCCATTTTCCTCCTTCGGGAACGCGACCTCCAGGCACGCGAACGCGAAGCTCATTCCCACTTAGCCTACGCGAACGCGACCTTAGCCTCGCGAACGCAAAGTCTTACAGTCCTTCACAGTTTTCTCTAATTTTCTGCAGTTTTCTCCAAGTTCCAAATGCCCGGATGATGGTCCGAATTCATCCTGAGGCCCCCGGGACCCCAACAAAAACCACCAACATACTCCAAAGCACGATACGGACTTGTTCCAATCATAAAAACAACATCCTAAACATCAAAATCACCATTTTCACACGGATTCAAGCCTAAGTTTCTTCAAAACTTCCAAAACTAACATTCAATCAAAAACCCTACCAAACGGCGTCCGAATGACCTGAAAATTTGCAGACATATCCAAAATCACATAACGAAGCTAAAGAAATTGTCGGAATTCCATTCCGACCCCCGGATCAAAATCTCACCTACCGTTCGAATATCGCCAAAATTCAACATTAGCCAATTCAAGCCTATTTCTACACCGGACCTCCAAATTCAATTTCGTTTGCTCCCCTAAGTCACAAATCACCTCCCGGAACTAATCAAATCATCCGAATCCGATTGAGAGCCCTCTAACTAAATAGTCAACTCCAGGTTGACTTTGCCTATTCAAGCTTCCTTCAAAAAGGCTATTTGCCTCATTTTCAACCCGAATCACTCCTAACTCACCCGATAAACTCTAACACTGATATAAAAGCATAAGATGTGTAAATTCAAGGTAATGGGGTGGTAATTCCCGTAACAACGGGCCGGGTCGTTACATTCTCCCCAACTTAAACAAACGCTCATCCGCGAGCGGGTTAAGAAATATACTAGAAGCAACCTAATAGCTGACTGATCTTACAAAGTATATATGCGGGGTGGTACCACGTCACCCTGTCCATCATAAGTCCGATAACACACTATAGCTAAACTTACACAGTCCATCTGGAACATAGACCACATTGCACTTTCCGAAAACATATTCCAATTCTGAATCCCCCGTCTATACTCAGGATACACATGATCCAACTGTAATAGCCCATACTCGCCACTTTGGTGAGATCACATAATGTATCAAACGACCCAATCACTCGAGACGATACCTTATAATCACAATAATTGCCCAAGGTAACCAAGTACTAACTAAAAAACCTTTTTCCATTAGCTAAAGTTTTATTCCAACACCTTCATATATTGCCCACGGCAACCGAACATGCGATATATCGAATCCACCTCTCAGGTCATCCATTCATGGATCCATTTCCCTTTTTAACTGATACCACAATAGATTTCGGAGCCAAACCTCGATATTGCCTTTCTAACCAGCTGAAATCACATCTGCCCGCACTCATTAATGGCTCCACCAATCATTTCGATTATAACACATCGCACTGGTGATATGACACCTCAACACCGATCTAAGCCACGACAAGCACAACACAGGCTCCAATAAGAAACGCTTGAACATACTCAAATCATGACAACCACCTCAACAAAAGAGCTGTAATTCAAATTCCTCAATACAAGCACAACACATAACTGAGATCTCGTCTCACATCATAGAATTAGAGTACCTGAATCCTCCTCAAAAGGTCATAATGGCGCCCAGCACATTGCTAAGCCAGCCTGACCAATCAATATAAACAACGGAGCTAGAAGCTCTCTTTAGCCCATTTAAGCATCTCAAAATATGAAACAATAGTACAACAACGGGGAAACCAAGTCCCAAAATATACTAACTCCCATAGACCGAAGGGTCAAGAGTCATGAGCCTCTACTGAACATGAGTGTATAAAGGTTTACAAGATACCAAGTGCGGAAAGAAAAGTCAATACAAAATCAAGACAGTAAGAAGGAATATCGGGTCCTGCGGACTCTGCAGCTACCTCGAATATCCACAAACGTCGCCTCGCACAGCTACTGGATCACTGCTGAGAGGTACCTGGATCCTGCACACAAGGTGCAGGGAGTAAAATGAGTACTGCCAGACTCAGTGGTAATAAACAAGAGTAAGACAACGCAGATAAGAAATCCGCAATAAAGCACTATGTAAAGTTATAATCAGCTACCCTGTCATAGAATCAATCTTCACTGTACCTGTACCAACAAATACCAATAAATAGCATAACAGCTAGCAGATGTAGCTAAATGCAATGCAATGCATGATATGACCGCTACGGCGTGTAGCCCGACTCCAATTTTGGGTACCCGTGCTCACCGTGGGGGTTCAGACTCCGGAGGGGCTCCTACAGCCCAAGCACATCTCATAGAGATATCCCTGCGGCGTGCAGTCCGATCCAACATATATCTCGCTGCGGCGTGCAGCCCGATCCACTACTAGTCGGCTAATATGCAGATACAGCCTCGCAGGCTCAAAAGTAGTTTTTGAAAACTCTTTTATCATTTTTCAGTTGGAAAACAGTAATATCAAGTTCCAGAGATTGGAATTTGCATAATAACAAAAATAGCTGCGGACTAGTAGTAAACTAGCATGTCTATATGATAAGACAATGATAACGATCCTCGCGGGATCCAATAACTGGCTCACGGCCCACATGTATACTCAACCGCCCAAGAAGGGGGTTCCTCGGCTCAAGAGTGGCCATTATCACAATATATATATACATATATGCAACCATCCGAGAAGGAGGTTCGACGGCTCTAGAATAGCCAATAATACAATATCAACGGGTTGGACTAATATGTAGTCTCCAGTTCATGATCGACCCCGCACTCTCAAGAGTGTGCGTGTCTCGCCGCTATACAGCGTCACAAAGTGGTATACCGGGGTTTCGAACCCGCCGGTCATCACCCACATCTATTACTCACCTCAATACGGCGCGACGACTACTCCGCAATGCCCTTGCCACGAGAATCAAGCTCCGCACGCGTAGAATCTGATCAAATACAGTAAAAATACAACAATTTAGGCCAATGGGACGACACCCAATCAATACAACTCAATTTACATCAAAATTCCCAAAGTTGTCAAAACCCGAGCCCCGGGCCCACATTCCAAAAATTTACGAAATTCACATTTCTGGAACCCTCGTCTCGCCACGAGTCCATACATATCAATTTTACCAAAATCGGACTCCATTTGCCCACTCAAATCCTTGTTTTTCTACAATTTAGGCTTAGGGCTCAAACCCACAATTAATCTTCCATTTACAGGGAATTAACCAAGGATTTCATGTTAAAATGATGTAATTAAGCCACAAAACTTACCTCCAACGAAACCCCGATGAATTACCAGCAATTCCCGTCAATTTCTCCTCTTGGAACTCAAAAATGGGGTTTTGGGTTAATGAACCCGCGACCCCTCTGTTCTGTGATTTAATTCACTGCCAGAACAATCTCTTCTATGCGATCGCAATGACCCTATGCGATCGCATAGAGTTAAATTTCCTGCCAATTTCCCCTTCTATGCGATCGCAATGCTCTCCCGCGATCGCATAGCACCACCTTCCAGGCCTCATCTTTTCTTCTCTGCGATCGCAACACTAGCTATGCGATCGCAATGCACAGTCCGACAAACCTATGCGATCGCACCCCTTGCTATGCGATCGCATAGAACATTTTTCTCACCCCTCCAATCTCTTCTATGCGATCGCACAAATGACCTTGCGATCGCATAGTGCCAGTTTCCATACCTATGCGATCGCATCTCCTATTACGCGATCGCATAGAACAACTCTGGGCTCACTTCCATCCTTCTATGCGATCGCAATAACCCTATGCGATCGCATGGAGCATCCGTCTGCAACAAAACCAGCAGCCAACAGCAGTTCCAAAAATAGAAGAAATGGTCCGTTTGGACCCCCGAAATCAACCCGAGGCTCCCGGGACCCCAACGAAAACCACCAACATACTCCAAAACACGATACGGACTTGTTCCAATCATAAAAACACCATCCTAAACATCAAAATCACCAATTACACACGGATTCAAGCCTAAATTCCTTAAAACTTTCCGAATTACGCATTCAATCAAAAACCCGACCAAACGACGTCCGAATGACCTGAAATTTTGCAGGCACATCCAAAATCACCTAACGGAGCTACCGCAACTGTCGGAATTCCATTCCGACTCCCGGATCAAAATCTCACCTACCGTTCGGATTTCGCCAAAATTCAACCTTAGCCAATTCAAGCCTATTTCTACACCGGGTCTCCAAATTAAATTTCGATCGCTCCCCTAAGTCACAAATCACCTCCCGGAACTAACCGAATCATCAGAATCCGATTCCGAGCACTCTAACTCAATAGTCAACTCTTGGTTGACTTTTTATATTCAAGCTTTCTTCAAACATGCTATTTGTTTCATTTTCAATCCAAATCACTCCTAACTCACCCGATATACTCTAATACTGTTTTAAAAGCATAAGATATGTAAATGCAAGGTAACGGGGTGGTAATTCCCGTAACGACGGGCCGGGTCGTTACATTCTCCCCAACTTAAACAAACGCTCGTCCGCGAGCGGGTTAAGAAACATACCTGGAGTATCAAACAAGTGAGGATATCTGCTCCGCATCTCCTGCTCGGTCTCCCAAGTTGCTTCCTCCACGGGACGACCTCTCCACTGCACTTTCACTGAAGCTATATCCTTGGATCTCAGCTTACGAACCCGTCGACCCAAAATGGCTACTGGTTCCACATCATAAGTCAAATCCTCATCTAGTTGTATCGTGCTGAAGTCCAACACATGAGACGGGTCTCCGACATACTTCCGGAGCATAGATACATGGAACACCGGGTGAACTCCCGACAAACTGGGTGGTAAAGCAAGCATATAAGCCACCTCCCCAACTTTCCTAAGCACCTCAAAAGGTCCAATGAACCTTGGGCTCAACTTTCCTTTCTTTCCAAACCTCATAACACCCTTCATAGGCGAAACTTTCAGCAACACCTTCTCACCCACTGAATAGGACACATCTCGGACCTTTCGGTCCGCATAACTCTTCCAACGCGACTGCGCTGTGCGAAGTCTCTCCTGAATCACCTTCACCTTGTCTAAGGCATCTTGGACTAACTCTGTCCCTAACAACCTAGCCTCGCCGGGCTCGAACCAACCAACCGGAGACCTACACCGCCTCCCATATAAAGCTTCATACGGCGCCATCTGAATGCTGGACTGATAGCTATTATTGTAAGCAAACTCCGCCAAAGGCAAATAATCAGCCCATGAACCACCAAAATCAATGACACAAGCACACAACATGTCCTCCAATATCTGAATAGTACGCTCGGACTGCCCATCCGTCTGTGGATGAAATGTTGTGCTCAACTCTACCTGTGACCCCAACTCTCGCTGAAATGTCCTCCAGAACTGAGATGTGAACTGGGTACCTCTGTCCGATATAATGGAAATAGGAACTCCATGCAACCTCACTATCTCACGGATGAATATCTCCGCCAGCCGCTCTGAGGAATAAGTAGTACACACAGGGATGAAATGAGCTGACTTAGTCAGTCTATCCACAATCACCCAAACTGAATCAAACTTCCTCGCTGTCCGGGGGAGTCCACTAACAAAGTCCATAGTTATTCTTTCCCACTTCCACTCCGGAATATCAATACGTCGGAATACACCACCAGGTCTCCGATGCTCATACTTGACCTGCTGACAGTTTAGACACCGAGCCACATGGCTCACAATATCTTTCTTCATCTTTCTCCACCAGTAATGCTGCTTCAAATCCTGATACATATTCGCATCTCACGGATGAATAGAATACCGCGAGCTATGGGCTTCCTCCAATATCAATTCACGAAGGCCGTCAACATTGGGCACGCATATCCGGCCCTGCATCCGCAACACACCATCACTATCAATAGTGACATCCCTAGCATCATCATGCTGAACTCTGTCCTTAAGGACAAGTAAGTGTGGATCATCATACTGGCGCTCTCGAATACGATCATATAAAGAAGAACGAGCTACTACATAAGCCATCACCCGACTGGGCTCAGAAATATCCAGCCTTACCATCTGGTTAGCTAACGCCTGAACATCAACTGCTAGGGGCCTCTCCCCAACTAGAATATACGCCAAACTACCCATACTAATAGCCTTCCGGCTCAATGCATCAGCCACTACATTGGCTTTCCCGGGATGATACAAGATAGTAATATCATAGTCTTTAAGCAACTCAAGCCATCTCCGCTGCCTCAAATTTAGATCTTTCTGCTTAAACAAATGCTGAAGGCTACGGTGGTCCGTATATACATCACAAGATACACCATATAGATAATGCCTCCAAATCTTCAAGGCATGAACAATAGCAGCTAGCTCCAAATCATGAACAGGGTAGTTCTTCTCGTGGGGCTTCAACTGACGAGAGGCATAAGCAATGACCCTACCCTCCCGCATCAACACACAACCAATGCCCACTCCTGAGGCATCACAATATACAGTATAAGAACCTGAAGCTGTCGGTAGAATCAAGACTGGTGCTGTGGTCAGTGCTGTCTTGAGCTTCCGAAAGCTCTCCTCGCACTCCTCGGACCATAAGAAAGGAACACCCTTCTGAGTCAATCTAGTCAAGGGTGAAGCAATAGAAGAGAACCCCTGAACGAATCGGCGATAATACCCTGCCAATCCCAGAAAGCTACGGATCTCGGTAACTGAGGTCGGTCTGGGCCAACTCTGCACTGCCTCGACCTTCCTCGGATCTACCTGAATACCATCACAGGACACCACGTGCCCTAAGAATGCCACGGACTCAAGCCGGAACTCACATTTGGAGAACTTGGCATACAACTTCTCCTCTCTCAATCTCTGCAACACAACACTCAAGTGCCGAGCATGCTCCTCCTGGCTACGAGAGTAGACAAGTATGTCATCAATGAATACGATCACAAATGAATCAAGATACGGCCTGAATACACTGTTCATCAGATGCATAAATGCTGCCGGGGCGTTGGTCAGCCCAAAAGACATCACAAGGAACTCATAGTGACCATATCTGGTCCAGAATGCAGTCTTCATAATGTCAGACTCTCTAATCTTCAGCTGATGGTAGCCTGAACGAAGATCAATCTTCGAGAACACCCTAGCTCCCCGGAGCTGATCAAATAAATCATCAATACGAGGAAGAGGATACTTATTCTTCACTGTTACTTTGTTTAGCTGCCTATAGTCAATACACATCCTCATAGATCCGTCCTTCTTCTTAACAAACAGGACCGGTGCACCCCACGGCGACACACTCGGCCGAATGAACCCCTTATCTAGGAGTTCCTGGAGCTGCTCCTTCAATTCCTTCAACTCAGCTGGTGCCATCCGATACGGAGGAATAGAAATAGGTTGAGTGCCCGGCACCAAATCGATACCAAAATCAATATCCCTGTCCGGCGGCATGCCCGGCAGGTCTGAGGGAAACACATACGGAAAGTCTCTCACAACAGGTACAGAATCAATGCTAGGAGTCTCAGCTCCCACATCTCTCACAAAAGCTAAGTACGATAAACACCCTTTTTCAACCATCTTCCGAGCTTTTAAGAACGAAATAACACGGCTAGGGACGAAATCGGTCGAACCCCGCCACTCGATCTGAGAAATACCAGGAATAGCCAACGTAACTATCTTAGCATGATAGTCCAATATAGCATGGTACAGAGACAACCGGTCCATACCCAATATAACATCAAAGTCCACCCTCCCCAATAATAACATATCTGCCTGGGTCTCCAGAATCCCAATAGAAATAACACAGGATCTATAGACATGATCCACAATAATCGTATCACCCACGGGGGTTGATACATGAATAGGTAAATCAAGACTACCACGAGTCGCACCCAAATGATGTGCAAAATAAGAGGACACGTATGAATATGTGGATCCTGGATCAAATAGAACAGAGGCATATCGCGACGGACGAAATGATACACCGTAATCACGGCATCGGAGGCAAACTGCATCACGCCCGTCCGGAAGTGCATAGAACCGTGCCCGGCCTCCACCGGATCTCTCCTCGCCCCCGGGACGACCACGAGAAGACCGACCTCCACCTCTACTAGGCTGAGATGGTGCTGAAGAGGAGGGCTGATCCCTCTGCTGAGTCCTGCCCCTACGTAGTCGAGGGCAATGTCTCCTCATGTGGCCAAACTCACCACACTCATAACATGCACCTGGTGCTGGAGAAGTAGGTGCTGCACTCTGGGCTGGGAGGGCACCAAGCGATGACTGACCCTGCTGAAACCCCTGTCGACCTCGACCATAAGAACCTCCGCTCTGCTCTGGGCGGCCTGAATGAGAAGGTCTAGATGAGCGACCTCTGCTCTGCTGGGAATGCCCTCTAGATGGAGCACCACTGAAACTGCCAGAACCACGAGGCCTCTTGGCCTCCCGCTCTCTCTCTCTCGGCGACGATCCGCCTCAATGGAGCGTGCCATATCAGCTACCTGCTCAAACGATGATGACAGAACTCGCTCGCTGGTCATAAGAATACGGATAGAGTAGTTGAGGCCATCAATGAACCTCCTGATCCTCTCCCTCTCAGTGGGGATCATCCATGTGGCATGCCTAGCCAACTGAGTGAATCTAAGCTCATACTGAGTCACAGACATGTCGCCCTGAATCAACCACTCGAACCGGCGACGTAGCTCCTCGCGACGAGACCGAGGTACATATTTCTCTAGAAAGAGAGTAGAGAACTGCTGCCATGTGAGAGGTGCTGCTCTTGCAGGCCTACGCCTCTCAAACTCCTCCCACCAATCAAATGCGGGACCAGTGAACTGAAATGTAGTAAATGAAACTCCGCCGGACTCAAGAATACCAGCCGTACGCAGCATCTTCTGACATTTATCCAAGAAACCCTGGGCATCCTCGCCCTCAACGCCACTGAAATGGGGTGGCTGGAGTCTACCAAACCTCTCAAGACGACGCTGCTCGTCCTCGGGCATAACCTGAACCATATGCTCTGGAGCTGGAGCTGGTGCAGCTGGAGGAATAACCGGTGCAACCACCTGAGCGGGGACAACCTCTGGCATCTGAAGTCCCTGAACAACCGGATCAGGTGTGCGAGCTGCAGGGGTCTGCTGACCACCCCCTGACTGAGATGTCGCTACAGTAGCGGTAGCTGAAACTACCTGAGCCAAACCGGAACACACTGATAATATCTGGGCAAGAGTTTCCTGAAGACCGGGAATAGCAATAGATATAGTCCGGCCCTGACTGGGACTGCCGGAGCTTCAACCACTGGGGCCGCTCCCGAGCCGGTACAACGGGCGGGTCGGCCGGCACCGCCCTCGGTGCCCTACCTCTAACTCTAGTACGACCGCGCCCACGGCCTCTAACAGGTGGTAATGGAGGTCGTCCACCTCGTCCCGATGCTCGCGTTCTCGCCATCCTGCGAGAGAATAGAATATAGAAATTTAGTTCTCAGAACAATAAGATCGCACGACGGAGTTCAAGAAAAGTGAAGTTTTCCTAAAGGTTTTCGCAGCCTCCCGAGGATAAGTACGAGCGTCCCCGTGCCGATCCACAAGACTCTACTAACCGGCTCAAGACTCATGAGGCCTAGTAAACCTAGGCTCCGATACCAACTTGTCACGACCCCAAATGCGGTCGTGATGGCACCCAGCACACTGCTAGGCCAGCCCGACCAATCAACAACAATCACGGAGCCACAAGTTCACTTTATCCAATTTAAGCATTTCAAAATATGAAACAATAGTACAACAGCGGGGAAACCAAGTCCCAAAATATACTAACTCCCATAGACCAAAGGGTCAAGAGTCATGAGCCTCTAAAGAACATAAGTGTATAAAGGTTTACAAGATACCAAGTGCGGAAAGAAAAGTCAATACAACATCAAGACAGGATATCCACAACTGCAGCTACCTCGAATATCCACAAACGTCGCCTCGCACAGCTACTGGATCACTGCTGAGAGGTACCTGGATCTGCACACAAGGTGCAGGGAGTAAAATGAGTACTGCCAGACTCAGTGGTAATAAACAAGGGTAAGACAGCGCAGATAAGAAATCCGCAATAAAGCACTATGTAAAGCTATAATCGGCTACCCTGTCATAGAATCAATCTTCACTGTACCTGTTCCAACAATTACCAATAAATAGCATAACAGCTAGCAGATGTAGCTAAATGCAATGCAATGCATGATATGACCGCTACGGCGTGTAGCCCGACTCCAATTTTGGGTACCCGTGCTCACTGTGGGGGTTCGGACTCCGGAGGGGCTCCTACAGCCCAAGCACATCTCATAGAGATATCCCTGCGGCGTGCAGTCCGATCCAACATATATCTCGCTGCGGCGTGCAGCCCGATCCACTACTAGTCGGCTAATATGCAGATACAGCCTCGCAGGCTCAAAAGTAGTTTTTGAAAACTCTTTTATCATTTTTCAGTTGGAAAACAGTAATATCAAGTTCCAGAGATTGGAATTTGCATAATAACAAAAATAGCTGCGGACTAGTAGTAAACTAGCATGTCTATATGATAAGACAATGATAACGATCCTCGCGGGATCCAATAACTGGCTCACGGCCCACATGTATACTCAACCGCCCAAGAAGGGGGTTCCTCGGCTCAAGAGTGGCTAATATCACAATATATAGTATGCAACCATCCGAGAAGGAGGTTCGACGGCTCAGAATAGCCAATATCATACCACAGTGCCAACAAGTCGGACTAAGCCATAGTCCCCAATCACAATCAACCCCGCACGTGTCTCGCCGCTATACAGCGTCACAAAGTGGTATACCGGGGTTTCGAACCCGCTGGTCATCACCCACATCTATTACTCACCTCGATACGGCGCGACGACTACTCCGCAATGCCCTTGCCACGAGAATCAAGCTCCGCACGCGTAGAATCTGATCCAATACAGTAAAAATACAACAATTTAGGCCAATGGGACGACACCCAATCAATACAACTCAATTTACATCAAAATTCCCAAAGTTGTCAAAACCCGAGCCCCGGGCCCACATTCCGAAAATTTACGAAATTCACATTTCCGGAACCCTCGTCTCAATACGAGTCTAAGCATATCAATTTTACCAAAATCGGACTCCATTTGCCCACTCAAATCGGTGTTTTTCTTCAATTTAGGCTTAGGGCTCAAACCCACAATTAATCTTCCATTTACAGGGAATTAACCAAGGATTTCATGTTAAAATGATGTAATTAAGCCACAAAACTTACCTCCAACGAAACCCCGATGAATTACCAGCAATTCCCGTCAATTTCTCCTCTTGGAACTCAAAAATGGGGTTTTGGGTTAATGAACCCGCGACCTCTCTGTTCTGTGATTTAATTCACTGCCGGAACAATCTCTTCTATGCGATCGCAATGACCCTATGCGATCGCATAGAGTTAAATTTCCTGCCAATTTCCCCTTCTATGCGATCGCAATGCTCTCCCGCGATCGCATAGCACCACCTTCCAGGCCTCATCTTTTCTTCTCTGCGATCGCAACACTAGCTATGCGATCGCAATGCACAGTCCGACAAACCTATGCGATCGCACCCCTTGCTATGCGATCGCATAGAACATTTTTCTCACCCCTCCAATCTCTTCTATGCGATCGCACAAATGACCCTGCGATCGCATAGTGCCAATTTCCATACCTATGCGATCGCATCTCCTATTACGCGATCGCATAGAACAACTCTGGGCTCACTTCCATCCTTCTATGCGATCGCAGTAACCCTATGCGATCGCATAGAGCATCCGTCTGCAACAAAACCGGCAGCCAACAGCAGTTCCAAAAATAGAAGAAATGGTCTGTTTGGACCCCCGAAATCAACCCGAGGCTCCCGGGACCCCAACGAAAACCACCAACATACTCCAAAACACGATACGGACTTGTTCCAATCATAAAAACACCATCCTAAACATCAAAATCACCAATTACACACGGATTCAAGCCTAAATTCCTTAAAACTTTCCGAATTACGCATTCAATCAAAAACCCGACCAAACGACGTCCGAATGACCTGAAATTTTGCAGGCACATCCAAAATCACCTAACGGAGCTACTGCAACTGTCGGAATTCCATTCCGACTCCGGGATCAAAATCTCACCTACCGTTCGGATTTCGCCAAAGTTCAACCTTAGCCAATTCAAGCTTAAAACTACACCGGACCTCCGAATTCAATTCCGATTGTTCTCCTAAGTCATAAATGATTCCCCGGAACTAGTCGAATCATCGGAATCCTGTTCCGAGCACTCTAACTCAATAGTCAACTCTTGGTTGACTTTTCATATTCAAGCTTTCTTCAAACATGCTATTTGTTTCATTTTCAATCCAAATCACTCCTAACTCACCCGATATACTCTAATACTGTTTTAAAAGCACAATATATGTAAATGCAAGGTAACGGGGTGGTAATTCCCGTAACGACGGGCCGGGTCGTTACATGAATCCTCCTCAAAAGGTCATAACTTCACATGGTCTTGATGTCACACCTCCCCTTTTACTACCCTGAAAACATAATGTGCTTATAGGGTATACCTCGATGTTCAAATACCCGAGACGGATATAATAGCATAGAGGAAGAAGTTTTTCCACTTAAAGGACAATCGGTTCGGGATTTTTGTTTTAATTATCAGAGTCACCAGTTGGGAAAATAATGGTGTCCCAAGTCACCTGTTAATCCCGAATCCGAGGAAATTGACTCTTTTAATAATGTCCGCGAAACAAAGATCTGGATAAGGAACTCTGTTAACCTGGGAGAAGGTGTTAGGCATTCCCGGGTTCCGTGGTTTTAGCACGGTCGCTCAATCATCATTCTTGACTTTTGTTTGACTTATTGTAGATTTCAACAATACGTATGTGCTTTTACTTTAATATTTTATAGAATTTCGACATCGCGAAAACACGCCTCGAGTCACACCGCAACCAGTACGCTTGTGACTTTTGGTATATTTCAGCTTTGTCGGGATTTAAGATTTGAGTTGCACCAGGTGCACACTCGTTCATAGGAAAGTATATTAAATCACGCCCTAAATGGTCTATCGGCTTTGAATTATTTTGGGTAAGACTATGGAATTTGCTAATAGTCTTCCCGGATCTAATTATGTTATATCATTACTAAAGGGGGCCCCGCTTGTTTAATGTTATGCGAGGCTCGTCCCAATTATTTATTAAAGTTCAATCCTATTTGTTCAACTATATTTTTTATATATGTTCTTTCCTCAATCATTTTGGTACAAAATATTCCAGGCCCATATTATTTATGTTGTTATTGGGCCTGGATACTTGGAATGAGTCTCAATACATTACAAACGTGTCCAGGTCTTTAGAGACCCAGACTTGACCTGGGCTTTCAATTGCCAGCCCAACAGTCATGTGAATATGGTCCAGGCCCATGCTACTTATCAGGCCCAAACCAAATTGATGTAATAATAACAAACAATAAAATGCAGAATTCATAATAGAAGCAGGCACTCAAAATTAGGAATGAAATCAAATCACTTTTATTTAATTATCAAGATATGAAAACCGCTGTACAAGATGACTAATATTAACATTAAGCCATAATAATCTAATCCAAGTGAAGGCCAACTATCCTTATACTTCTGTTTTAAGAGCCAATTTAAACCAATACTAGAATTATAAATCTAGGAAATTAAAAGCAAATGATAAAACTATATGAGGTTTAATTGACACGGTCTAAATACTCACTAATGATGACCAGATTATTTAAAGCTAACTGATTAGCGATATGTATACAAAGTTATATTACTGGGTCCTCCATAATTTATACTCGTTCATTAAAACAAACCCAGTCGCAAATGACTCTTTACTCATGTAATACTTTTTTTTTCTTTTTAGCTTATTTGTATCTATACACAATTCAACAGACGTGATGAACTACTGACACTAGTTCGAGCCAAGCTTATCTAATCTCACAAATCCGATTTTAATTGAATTATTACTTCATTTTTTATTGTTTCTCGTTTGAACTCACTCAAATCTAGCTATTGGTTTCAGATCAGATTACCCACATGATTTTGCCGAACTTATTGTTAGCGAATTATACTAGAGCCAATCGACCTTGTTTGAAAGGTTTTACCTATTTATTAGGTGATGTACTACTACTACTACACTACTACTAATATACTAGCTATTACACTGCTTTTTGTTTTTGTTTTTCTACTTATACATACCACATTACATAAAGATATAAATCTAGACTACACTAAACTATAAACGAAAAAGAATAAGCTAAAACTACATAACAACAGATGATTCAGGACTTGAACTTCATTTTTTCATTCAACAATTCATCATTACAGCTTCATTCGAATCAGAAATTGTACCTGGATCAACAAAGTGAAGACGATGAGTTCTATGGGGATTAGGAGATAAGCAACAGCAGGAGATTCAAGGCAAATGCAACAGCGAAGGGTTGAATATTATCGAACAAGAAAGCTACAGCAACAGCAAAATAAGAAAACCAGGAAAACACTCGAGCAAAACCCAAAGGATCAAATGAATATTCCAAGTTCTCACTCAAAAAATGCAGAAAGAAGCCTATTGCTATATTAATACCCTTTTTCTCTAAACTTTTCTTCAAAAGCCAGCCCCTATTCTCTCTTTTTAGGGGGTATTTATAGGAGGGAATGGGTTGATGACTTGGGGAGAAAGTATGGGATTAAATCCCACTTCTTCCCCTCTTAAAATTACCAAACTTACACTTAAGCCCACATTTCTGTTATCAAAACCCTTCCAGCATGTGCTGGAAGGTTCTAAAGATTCCCTTTTGGGGCCTTTTACCAATGTAACCTTAGGGGTTAAAGATTTTGACAGATTTGACTTTTTAGGGAGACCATTATACCCTTAAACTTCTGCAAAATTGCAGAAATCAGGGGTACAAATGACTTCCTTAACCCCATATGTTTCAAACTATTTACCAATTTACCTTTTTGGTTTCCCTTTATGCCCTTAATGAAAATGCTGTTTTACCCGACCTACCTAGGTCTGGAATCCAGCTTTTGAGCCTTATTTATCCTATGGCCAGTCCTTTCATTGGCATTTAAGGACTGGCCATTTTCTATTATTTAAAACTTAGCCCATTTTGTTTCATTTTTAGTTAATTAACCTATTTAATTCCTTTTAAAACTAATTGCAGGACTAGCCTGCTTTATTAATGTATTTAAACCTATTTAAATTTTAGCCAATCTCAAGTTGAGACTTGGCTTGGGTGATTAAACCCATTTACTGAACCCAATTGGGCCCAAAGCCTTTGCAGGCTTGGCCACTTGTGGTTCAGGGCTCAAAATGAGCCTGGACAAGTCTGAATTTGCAAACTTAGCCAATCTTTTGTATAATTGACCTTTTGACTGATCACAGGCTGGGCTAAGGTCTTTGCAGACCTAGCCACTTGAGATTCAGGGCTCAAATGAGCCTTGGTGAGCCTGCATTTGCAGGCTTAACCATATTTGCACAACTAGCCCCTTTGAGGTGGACTGGTGTGTTTGGACCTTCTAGAGTTGATCAACTTTGCAAAATTGGCCACTCTTTTGGTCAATTATTACCTAATAGCCTATATTTTTTGTTCATTTTTAGAAGCCTATTTAAAAACTAGCCATTTTTATGGAATCTAACATTAGCAGCTATAACCAATCCCCTAAGGTTCAATCAGTGTTAATCAAATACTCACATTCAACAAGAACTACTAAAACTTAATCATTCTCAACATGTATTGCACACAGAGACACACAAGATCAAATAAAAATGCATTAATCAACCAAAACTCGGAGGATGCAATTGATATGGTAGAATCTCAGTCAATTAACTCATATTATCAAACTTCATGTGAAAAGTATGAATCCATGTCAATTTATACCTAGTTACTACTAGTTCAAAATCACCAAGGTTCATGACACAGGATATGAGAAAGATCAGAGTAGTAGTTTTTAAATAGGCATGAAAGTCTAATGACTAATCTTAGAATCATGTTAAGAGGGAAACGGTGAAAACATAGAACAACTAAAGCATGACTGAAAACAAACAGAGATATTTACTTTTAGAGATGAGACATTGGAGACCAAACAGAGAAACGTTTAGACAAAGTCAAGAACGCACAAAAGTGACTAAACATGAAGAACGAAAAGACAACAGAGTATGCATGACAATAGAAGAGAAGTTATGCTATAAGAGTCAAAAATAGATCCAAAACTATATGATTTAACAAAATGAAGAGAAGAAGAGAATCAAAGGTAACTTGGACTTATTAGCAATGACTTTAAGCAGACAAACAGAAAAAATAAGAGACAAAGATCAACGGTCATGCTTTTGCAGTGAATTAGAAACCAACAGTTAAAATGACAAAGAAAAAGATGAAATCTTTGAACTCAGAGTAAGGAACCATGAGATCAAAACAAAACAAATAACAAACAGAAACCCTATCACTAACAAGCTCAAAAGAACAGGTTAAGAAGCCTTATGTCATAAACAGAAGTAGTCAGAGAAACAGACAAGAATAAGATGTGAGATACGAAAGATGAGCAGATTAAACCCCTAAAACTAGCATGTGAAGCATAAGATAAAGAATAATAGAGACAAACGGAAACATGCAAGACAAAAATAAAAGCAAAGAAGCAGAGAAAGGATGGGGTACTTAGCTTAGCGGGGTTTGTCCTCCAAGGCTTTCCCTAGCCCTCTTTTTATTTTCTTTTCAAGTGTTTTCCAGACTTTGTTCTTCTTCCCTTTTTTTCAATTTTCTCAATTTTCATTTTTCTTTCTGGTTTTTGTCTTAGACTTTAAGGTGAAGTCTTTAGGGGTTTTTGGTTATAGTGGAGTGTTTGGGAGGGTAAGAAGACTGGATCTTGAAGGGTTTGAGATTTTGAGTCGTCGGAGTTAGGGTTCCGGTGACTTCTTTTGGGATATTCGAAGGGTTCTGGGTAGATTCGAAGGGAATGAGTGGTAGGGTTGGGTAGATTGGACCAAGGCGGTCCGATTGGCATTGGTTTGGAAGGGAGATTCATTGTTTGGTGGTCACCGGAGGTAGGTTCCGGTTATCAGAGTTAAAGAAGAAAATGTCTGTTTTAGGGTTTTCTTGCCGTTTGGTGGGTGAAAAAGAAGAAGAAGGAGGAAATAGGAGAGGAGAAGGGTTGGGGTGGCCGGCTAGGGTTCTTGAGGGTTTGAAGAAGAAGAAAGGGAGAGAGGATAGGATGGTTTGGGGGCGGCTAAGTTTAGGGAAGCTTGAGAAATGGTCGGCTTCTTCAAACATAAGCCTTTTATAGGCGAGGCATCTGAGGTAATCTAGGCCGTTGGTTTGATGGAGATCAACGGCTAGGGTTAGCGTTACTAAAACGACGTCGCTTAGTCATTTAAGAAACCAAAACCTTCAACCCTTGGATCGTCTCAAACGGACGGATGAGATTATTCCTTGAATTTCAGTTACTTAATTAAATCCGTCCCTTTATCTCAGCCGTTGGATTCAGCCTGATAGACAGCTGAGATTGCTATCTTCTTAACGGATCAGACCTGACCTTTGGGCTAATACACTTGGGCCGTTCAACTTAAACTCTTTGGCCCAAAGCAATTATACCCAATGCATTTTTTGTATTTTCTGCTTGTTTTAAATTATTTAAACACTTTCTTGTGTATTTTTTTTCTTTTCTTTTATGTATTATTAGAAATACTTAATTTCTTGCTTACACTAATTATCTAATATTTTTGGCAATTTTTCTATGATTTTTCCCATAATTTCCGCTAAATAAAGCTATTTTTTTTATGATTTTTCTTTTAAACTAATTAATTCAAACAAAATAAGTACTTAACCTATTTTTTTGATTTGTTCCTAATTTCCAATTATTCAAACACAAAATGTAGCCAATTTTCAAACAAGGCATGCAATTGCACTCAAAAATATATTTTTTAGTTTTGGAACATAGTTGCCCGGTGCAAAAATCATGTGCTCACAACTGCCCCTCTTTGCTCGGAAACATTAAGAGTTTCAGTGCAAAGACAAGTGAGCACTAATGAGAGATTTTTGCACATTGGCATATTTCGTGAAAGCATTTTTGGAAAACCTTTTGACCGCACCCTGCTTTAGAGGTTGCCTACATATCCTGGGCTAAACGGGAATCAGGTCAGTGTAGTTCGGGAAGGTCTGGCAGTTAAAAACTACCAGACTCACTGTTGCATTGACACTGTTGAGACTTGCAGACTTACTCCTTATTACACCGAGGGGGGAGGAAATGTAAAATGAAGAAGCTATTCTAAGCTATGATCCTACAATTACAATTGTTCCTATCCTAGCTTTTTGTTTGCTTCTCCTTCTCTTTTTCCTTGATTTTCTGTGATGCTGACTCTCTTTTTTGTTGATTTTCTTTTCTTGCTTCCCCCTCTTTTTTTTATTTTCAATGATACTTCTTGTCCTCGAGTTGAGGCCTGCTCAAAACAAAACAAAAACAACAAACTTTTTCTTCTGCCCCAGTGTGGGCTTTTTTTTATGCTATGGTGTTACTCATGTTAGTTAACACAAATAAAAAATTGCAGAAAAATAAAATTTTGCAGAAAAGTATTCCCTTGTTATCCAGGTGGGCGCTTGAAGCAAGAAATTAAAAATTTGCAGAAAAGTATTCCCTTGTTATCCAGGTGGGCGCCTGATGCATAAAATTAAAATTTTGCAGAAAAGTATTCCCTTGTTATCCAGGTGGGTGCCTGATGCATGAAAATTAAAATTTTGCAGAAATGTATTCCCTTATTTTCCAGGTGGGCGCCTGAACAGAAATCAAAATGCAGAAAAGTATTCCCTTGTTTTCTAGGTGGGCGCCTAAACAGAAATTTAAAAAAATGCATAAATGCATGAAATGCAATGCAGAAAAATATTCCCTTGTTTTCTAGGTGGGCGCCTAAACAGAAATTAAAATGCAGAAAAGTATGAAATGCAATGCAGAAAAATATTCCCTTGTTTTCTAGGTTGGCGCCTAAACAGAAATTAAAATGCAGAGAAGTATGAAATGCAATGCAGAAAAATATTCCCTTGTTTTCTAGGTGGGCGCCTAAACAGAAATTAAAATGCAGAAAAGTATGAAATGCAATGCAGAAAAATATTCCCTTGTTTTCTAGGTGGGCGCCTAAACAGAAATTAAAATGCAGAAATGTATTCCCTTGTTATCCAGGTGGGCACCTGATGCATGAAAATTAAGCAGAAAAGTATTCCCTTATTATCCAGGTGGGCGCCTGATGCAAGAAAATAAAAGATTTTGCAGAAAAGTATTCCCTTGTTATCCAGGTGGGCGCCTGATGCAAGAAATTAAAAATTTGCCGAAACGTATTCCCTTGTTATCCAGGTGGGCGCCTGATGCATGAAAATTAAAATTTTGCAGAAAAGTATTCCCTTGTTATCCAGGTGGGCGCCTGATGTATGAAAATTAAAATTTTGCAGAAATGTATTCCCTTATTTTCCAGGTGGGCGCCTGATGCATGAAAATTTAAATTTTGCAGAAATGTATTCCCTTATTTTCCAGGTGGGCGCTTGATGCATGAAAATTAAAATTTTGCAGAAAAATATTCCCTTGTTATCTAGGTGGGCGCCTGATGCATGAAAATTAAAATTTTGCAGAAATGTATTCCCTTATTTTCCAGGTGGGGCCTGAACAAAAATTAAAATGCAGAAAAGTATTCCCTCAGTTTGATAACCGGGGAATAGATTTTAAAGATGCTACCTTCCTCTTGTTTTTGGTATTTTCTTTGACTAATTGTCTTTCACCTGTGAATTTATTCACTTATTGTCAAACTTTCTCTTTTTGGTGTTTTCTATCTTTCCACATTGGTCACATTCACTTTAAAGTGATTAGTGACAATTTGTTCTTGTATGAATCATGAAACAAAAATTTATTAGATATAAACTGCTGGCAACTGGCATCTGCCGTCCTTGCCTTTTATTGCTTTCCTCTTTTGCTTTTGTTCCCACTGTGTGGTCTTTCAGCTAACTATCTCTGGCGACCTCTTTTTGTATTTTCTTACTTTTTTCCCTTTTTGTTTTCTTTTCTTTTGGCAATGTTCGCCAAACTTCTTTATTTTCTCCCCACCTCTTCTTTTCTTTCTGATCCAGTGTTGTTTCAGCTCTTATCATCATGAGCTAGTAATTAGCTCTCAAAAAGGTAAACAATTAATGCAGAAAAATGAAAGAGGGTAAGGGTGTTTCGGAGAAGTGGTATAACTTATCTGGGTATGTTGGCTGATTCCGTTGACCATGCCATGTATTTAAACTCCGACCCAGTTCTCTCAACCCATTATTCTGTCTCCAGATTGTTCTCAACCCAAACCGATACTATTTTTGTTGCCTTTTCTCTTTTCATGGTAATCCTTACGATCGCCCTACGGTGCCTAGAAAGGTTTTCACCAATAGGACTCTCTCATTTATTCTCTCAGTCCTCACATTCGCCCTGCAGTGCCGATTAAGGTTTTCACTGATGAGACTCTCTCATTTTATTTCTCTCAAACTCACAATCGCCTCACGATGCCGGTTAAGGTTTTCACCGATGAGACTCTCTCATTTTTTCATTTTTCCTTTTGTCTTTTGTTTTCTTTATATACCACGGGTGTTGCCCAATGTCTTGCTCTTCCTTCATTGCATCCGTTATCATTTTGGAATTGATCGGAAGGTCTTTCTTTGGACCTGTAACGTGGCTTTTGGATAGGTTAAAGAAAGAAAGGTATAAAGGCTAAAAAATTTACGAGGGTACAAAAATATTTACAACTCTCGGAATTATTCAACATAACTTCTGCCCCAGTTTTAATATGGGGGAATTTTTTGGATTTTTCCTTTATTGTGACTGAACCTCAGTGAGGCCGCCTACGTACCCTTTCGGGATCAAGTCAAACGTAGTTCATTACTACGCCAGCAATTAATGAATTTCTTTGACTTTTTCCCGATTTCTTCGTCTTTTTCTTTTCTTTTTCTTTTTTTTTTTTCTTTTCTCTTTTTTTTTCATCATCATTTTTTCATTTTTTTCATCATTTGTTTTTCATTTTTCATTTATTCATCACTTTTCATTTTGTCAATTTCCATTTTCATTTTCTTTATTGCGCTATAAGCGATTCCGAGAGAGGGGTATGAAAGAATATATTAATCATGGCTCAAAGGGGTGTCAATGGATAAAGTGTTTGGATAGAGAATAAAACGCCTTCGTCATTTCAATTCCAAAATCACAACAAAATACAATCATACAATTGAAAAGGAGTCATACATAGTATCTTTTGACCGCATCTGAATTGATAGCAGTCTCTACGCATTTTCCTTCAACATCTATCAAATATAATGCCCCATTGGACAACACCTGCGATACCACAAATGGTCCCTGCCAGTTTGGCTCAAATTTTCCCTTTGCCTCGGCCCAATGCGGTAAGATACGCCTCAATACGAGTTGTCCAACTTTAAACTTCTGAGGACGCACCTTCTTATTGTATGCTCTGGCCATTCTCTGTTGATACAACTGCCCATGGCAAACTGCGGCCAATCTCTTTTCATCAATCAAACTTAGTTGTTCCAGCCGGGCTTTTACCCATTCTTCGTCATCTATTCCAGCTTCAGCTATGATCCGCAATGACGGTATTTCTACTTCTGCGGGTATAACAACCTCCGTCCCATATACCAATGAATAAGGTGTGGTTCCAATAGAAGTGCGCACTATTGTGCGATATCCCATAAGAGCAAAAGGTAACTTCTCATGCCATTGCCTGGATTCCTCCACCATTTTCCTGAGGATCTTCTTGATATTCTTATTTGCAGCTTCTACTGCCCCATTCGCCTTTGGCCTATAAGGTGTGGAGTTGCGATGTGTGATCTTAAATCTCTGGCAAACTTCCGCCATGAGGTGACTGTTTAGATTGGCTCCATTATCTGTGATGATCACCTTGGGAATTCCGAATCGGCATATGATATTTTCATGCACAAAGTCCACCACCGCTTTCTTTGTCACTGCCTTGAATGTCTTCGCCTCAACTGACTTGGTGAAGTAATCGATCGCCACCAAAATGAATCTATGCTCATTGGAAGCTACTGGATCTATCGGTCCAATAACATCAATGCCCTAGGCGACAAATGGCCAAGGCGCAGACATCGTATGCAATTCATAAGGCGGAGAGTGAATTAGATCTCCATGTACTTGGCATTGGTGACATTTCCTCACGTACCTGATACAATCACGCTCCATAGTGAGCCAATAATACCCGGCTCTTAGAATCTTTTTTGCCAGGATATACCCGCTCATATGGGGTCCACAGGCTCCAGCATGTACTTCAATCATAATCTCATCAGCTTGTTGTGCATCCACACACCTCAATAATCCCAGGTCTGGTGTTCTTTTATATATGATTCCTCCACTGAGGAAAAATCCATTAGCCAAGCGTCTTACAGTTCTCTTCTGATCTCCGGTGGCTTACTCCGGGTATTTTCCTACCTTCAAGTATTCCCCGATGTCGTGATACCACGGTTCTCCGTCCAATTCTCCTTCCACAGCAAAACAGTAAGCATTCTGATCATGCACCTGGATTTGGAGTGGATCTATATAGGTTTTGTCCGGATGATGTAGCATGGAGGACAGTGTGGCCAAAGCATCTGCAACCTCGTTGTGCATTCTTGGGATATGTTTGAATTCTATGAACTGGAATCTTTGGGACAACTCATGCAAACAATGCCGGTAAGGTATCAATTTCAAATCCCTTGTTTCCCATTCTCCCTGGATTTGGTGTATCAAGAGATCCGAGTCACCCATGACCAAAATATCTTGAATACCCATGTTTATTTCCATCCTTAATCCCAAGATACACGCCTCATATTCGGCCATATTATTGGTACAGAAAAATCGAAGTTGAGCTGTGGCGGGATAATGTTGACCCGTTTCTGAAATGAGTACTGCTCCGATACCAACTCCCTTACTGTTGACGGCTCCGTCAAAGTACATCTTCCATCCTAGCTTCCCATCCTGTTCTATTTCTTCGACATTTATTGCCTCCTCATCCGGAAAATACGTCTTTAATGGCTCATATTCATCATCCACGGGATTCTCTGCTAAGTGGTCTGCAACTGCCTGCGCCTTCATTGCCGTACGAGTTACATAAATAATGTCAAATTCTGTGAGCAGAATCTGCCATTTAGCTAGTCTTCCTATAGGCATGGGCTTCTGGAATATGTACTTCAGAGGATCCAACCGTGATATCAGGTACGTGGTATATGCTGACAAGTAATGCTTCAGTTTCTGAGCCACCCAGGTCAATGCACAACAAGTTCTTTCTAGCTGAGTATATTTCACCTCGTAAGATGTGAACTTCTTACTAAGGTAATATATAGCTTGCTCTTTCTTACCCGTCTCATCGTGTTGCCCTAGCACACAACCAAAAGAGTTGTCAAGCACTGTCAGATACAAGATCAGAGGTCGCCCCGGCTCTGGAGGAACTAGCACTGGAGGATTGGCTAGATATTCCTTGATTTTGTCGAAGGCTTCCTGACATTCGTTGGTCCATTTCACTGCTGCATCTTTCTTTAACAACTTGAAGATCGGCTCACATGTTGACGTCAACTGAGCGATGAACCAGCTAATGTAATTCAACCTTCCCAATAAGCTCATCACTTCCTTTTTGTTCTTTGGCGGAGGTAGACTCTGGATGGCTTTGATCTTTGATGGATCTAGTTCAATACCCCGCCGGCTCACTATGAACCCCAACAACTTCCCTGAAGGTACTCCGAAGGCACACTTCGTAGGATTGAGTTTAAGATTGTACCTCCGGAGTCTTTGGAAAAACTTTCTCAAATCCCTCACATGATCATGTTGCTTTTTGGACTTTATGATGACATCGTCCACATACACTTCGATTTCTTGGTGCATCATGTCATGAAACATCGTGGTCATTGCCCTCATATAAGTTGCTCTAGCATTCTTCAATCCAAATGGCATCACTCTGTAGCAATACGTTCCCCAAGGTGTAATGAAAGCAGTTTTCTCCGCGTCTTCTTCGTCCATCAGGATCTGGTGATAACCAGCATAACAATCTACAAATGAACCGATCTCATGATTGGCGCGATTGTCGATCAATATGTGGATGTTTGGCAATGGGAAATCATCCTTTGGACTCGCTTTGTAGAGGTCTCTGTAGTCCACACACACTCTGGTTTTTCCATCTTTCTTTGGGACCGGCACAACATTTGCCAACCAGGTGGGGTATTTGGTGACTCGTATGACCTTTGCCTCAAACTGCTTATTCACCTCTTCTTTTATCTTTACGCTGATGTCCGTTTTGAATTTTCACAACTTTTGCTTCACTGGCCGGCATTCAGGATATATAGGCAACTTGTGTACCACCAGGTCAGTACTAAGTTCGGGCATGTCATCATAGGACCAAGCAAAGATGTCCTTGAATTCATGCAACAACCTTATCAATTCTTCCGTGAGGGGTGTTTCCAAATGAACACTGATTTTTGTTTCCCGGACATTATCTTCGCTCCCCAAATTGATGGATTCTGTCTCACTCAAGTTCGGTTTGGGTTTTTCCTCATATTATTTCATGTCCTTACTTATTTCCTCCGGGGCTTCCTCATCCTCACATTCTATCTCACTATCCTCCTCAATTTCTTGTATGATAATGCGACTGTCAGAACTGGGTCGGGAATCCTTCATGCATGACATGTCATCAGAATCAGCACATATGGAACTATACAAAAGAAAAGATAGAAAAAAAATGAAGAAGGAAGAAAACTGCATTTCATTGATATCAAAAAGATAAACAAAGTTTTGGATACATTTTGATTTTTCATGGGGGGTAGGGGGACTACAAAAGTAACAATTGCTTTTCCGGGGAAATGATGATGAATTTTCAAGAGCTAACTACCAAGACTCCTTCCTGATCGGAAAGAAGTGGCTTCCCAGTTGTTGAGCATAACACCATATCCCACGAATTGCACGTCTATCCTGCTAGTACCTTCCCCATTTCAACCATGTTCACATCCCCAAATATCTTCTCAAACCTCATCAAGAGCTCTTCATCGGGTCGGGTCTCAATGTACCTTGACGCAGCAGATGTCAGATGTTTAGTACCAGGCTTGGCAAAGGTGTCGGATAGTTTGGGTATGGGTTTAGGCAAGGTCCAGTTCTTCTTTTTGGTTTTGTGGGCTTTTTGGATGTCGGCGTAGGTGGGTTTGAACCCCAAGCCGAAAGTGTCTTTGTTCACTGGCAGCTGAACTGGTTGGGTGATTCCTTGCAAAGCTTTCCCCAGCCCTTTTCCTGGTGCAAACCCATTTTTGAGCATTTCCCGGGCCACCATCACAGCAGTAGGTGCTACCGTAGGGATTGGCAGTTTCTCACCCTCAACAATTTTGTTCACTATTATGGTATCTGTTACCTAGTATACCCAAGGACCTTTGTCTCCATCAGCATCATCAAATGGCATTATGACATTGCAGGTATTTTCCTCTCCATGCACTACGACTTCTTGTTGCTCCCATTCAAACTTGACCATTTGGTGCAAGGATGACGGCACGGCTTTGGCTGCGTCGATCCATGGTCGGCCCAGCAATAGATTGTAAGATACAGCAATGTCCAATACCTGAAATTCCATTGTAAAATCCACGAGCCCAATGGTCACCTCCAAGACGATGTCTCCCAAAGTGTTCTTACTTCCACCATCAAATCCTCTCACATTTATATTGTTTCTCCGAATTCTATCCGGACTGATATTCAGCTTTCCAAGAGTTGACAGCGGGCAAATGTTTGCACTTGAGCCATTATCTATCAGCACTCTGGTAACCACTGATTCCTCGCTCTTCACTATGAGATAAAGCGCCCTATTATGCTCGGTTCCCTCAACGGGCAATTCTCTGTCTGAGAATGTAATCTTATTGGATTCGAAGATCTTGTTGGTAATCTTTTCGAGATGACAGACCGAGATCTTCTCAGGGACGTGTGCCTCATTCAATATCTTCATCAGAGCTTTTCTGTGTTCTTCCGAATGGATCAACAACGAGAGAAAAGAGATTTGTGCGTGTGTTTTCCTCAACTGTTCCACTATGGAGTGATCCTGAGATTTTATCTTTTTGAGGAACTCCTCCGCTTCTTCTTCGGACACAGGCTTCTTCAACTGACTCTCTTTCACTACCTTCATTTTCCTTAACTCTTCCAGGGCAAAACACCTCCCGGACCGAGTTAGACCGTGCGTCTCATTGATTTCTCCAGACACTTCTTTCCCTTTGTAAATCACTGCCACCTTGTTGTAGTTCCAAGGTACAGTCTTGGAATCTACCACCGGCATCTGTACCACTGGTCTTATAATCATCGGTTCCACACTCGCGCCTTTCACTGTTAATACAGGTTTCACACCTGGTACCATAACCTTCAAATTTTCCACCACTGTTTGCCTTTTCACTGGTTCTTCAGCAATCACTTTTCCTTTCTCAACTTCCTTCTCCGTTTTGCTACTGGCCTTGATCATCATGACAGACTGGGATGGCTTCCGGTCGCTCTCCTCTTGTGCTAATTCTATCATATGTGCTTCATGGTGAGCTGGCAGTGGGTACTGCGTAATGTTCGGGGCCTCCGGAGCCTGCACTTCAATCCTCCGGCTATCAATGAGTTCTTGAATAGCGTTCTTCAAATGCCAACATTTCTCAGTGTCGTGTCCCGGTGCTCCTGAGTAATACTTGCACCTGACCGACTGATTGTTGTTCTTTGGAGGTGGGTTCGGAAGCTTAGACTCGATTGGGCTCAACATTCCCAATTCCTTCAATCTGTGATAGAGGCTAGTATAGGACTCCCCCAGCAGGGTGAATGTTTTCTTTGCCTGATTCCTATTCCTCATCTTCGGGTCGGGCCTGAAGTTAGGTTTGTTTGGGTTTCTGTAAGCTCTAGAAGAAGGGTATGTATTTTGTGTGTGGTAAACATTCTGCGGGGCTTGGGCTCGCCATACCTGTGGTGGTGGTGGATAAGTTTGGGCTTGTGGATTGTGGTAGTGCGGGGTAGTTGGTGGGTAGTATGGTGGAGGTGGGTTGTATGATGCTGGTGGGCTATATGTGGTTGGTGGGTTATATGTGGTTGGTGGGTTATATGTGGTTGGTGGGTTGTATGGGGTTGGTGGGTATGGCTGATATGGTCGTGGCGGGTGATGGTATTTGCTGCGGTTCCAGGGTTTGCTCTCCACAATTGACACTTCTTCTTTCTTGTTCTTCCCAATGGTTCCTCCGCTCCCAGTCTGAATGGCCTGATTTGTGGCCTTGATTGCTGAAAAACTCATAATCTTGTTAGTTTTTAAACCTTCTTCCACGAAACTTCCCATCTTCACAACCTCATTAAAACTCTTTCCAATAGATGACAATAGGTGTCAATAATAGGTAGGCTCCAAAGCCTGCAAGAAACAATCCACCATTTCACCTTCCTTCATCGGCGGATCCACCCTCGCCGCTTGTTCTCTCCACCTAAAACCGTACTCTCTGAAGCTTTCACCAGGGTTTTTCTCCATCTTCGTGAGTGACAATCTATCTAGTATGATTTCCAAATTGTACTGAAAATGGTTCGCGAATGCTTGTGCGAGATCATCCCAAATAAACCATCTAGTGTGATCTTGGCACGTGTACCATTCCAAAGCGGAACCACTCAAACTTTGGCTGAAATATGCCATCAAAAGCTCATCCCTGCCCCCTGCGCCCTGCATTTTACTGCAATATCCTCTAAGATGGGCCACCGGATCTCCGTGTCCACTGTACATATCAAATTTCGGCAACTTAAATCCGACAGGGAGTTGCACTTCTGGAAACAGGCACAAGTCCTTGTACGCCACACTTACTTGTCCCCCTAACCCTTGCATGTTACGAAAGGTGTTCTCCAAACTTTTCATTTTCCTGGCCATCTCCTCATGTTCTGCATTCTTAACAGGTTTCTCTTCGCTCGTCTCCATCAACGGAGTGTGAGATTCATGCTGTCGGAAGGTCGGCTCAGGTGGGTAGTAGTGGGTGTCTTGTACATGGAACAATGGTTCACTAGATGATTTGTGTAAGGCGGCAGGTGGAGGTTCCACATATACCAGAGCAACCTGGGGTGGCTGGGGTGGTGCTTGTTTTGACAGAGGTGGTGGCACTTGGGAGGTGGAAGCATAGTAGTGGTGATAGTCGGGATATGTAGAGGATGAATTCATCATGGGTGGATCAGGGTTGGGATTAGTTGGAGGGATGTATGTGGGATTAGCAGGATAAGTTGGCAAGGGTTGACCCCTCGACCAAGCCTGGTACATCTCGGCCATCTGTTGTTTTAGTTTGTACATCTCTTCCTTCATCCCCGTCACGTCCACAATTTCTTCCTCCTGGACGGGATCCATGATTGTTGCTTCAATCTCTTGCGACACAGCCTTTGTCATTTTCTTATATCTTGTGTTGTAGGGGTGAGTAGCCAGAATGCCAGTTGCCAACTAGAATCTGGATCTCATAAGCAGCAACACCCGTTAGTGGTTAGTGCATGAAGAGATAAGATGCAACGATTTAGAATAAACACATTTTCCTTGGATCGTCATGCATCATCCCGGCCTTCGTTTAATTGAACCAATCAACTCTCTTTTTTTTTCTTTCTTTTTTTTTCTCTCTTTTTCTTTTCTTTTCCTTTTCTTTCTCTATTTTCTTTTCCCTTATTTCTTTATTAATTTGCGTTCCTATTTATTTGCCTATCGTAATTAAAGAATTAACATAAAGCAAAAGGATTGACAACAACTCTTGATTTTTATTGATAGCTCAAAAACATTAATTTACAAGATGATGTTGTAATGCTAATGCAAAGAAACATAAATACATAATGCATGCCCTAAGAATACATCAATGCCCCTAGTGCCCGCGAGACATCGTTCGGTCTTGCCGCGGGCCTATATGCTAATCCCTTTTGGAGCATATCCAAGTCAGACATGACTTGCTGCACAAAGAACTTCACTGCTGACACAAAGGTTCCTCGGACATATCTTCACATAGCTGGCTCTTTCGGGTGATGTACTGAGCAATACGGACAATTTTCTCTCGAATAACCCCTTTTTCTTGAAGCAATCGGCTGATCTGTTCAGTGCGAGCATCTAAAGTATGTTGGTTATCCTTCTGTATTTGATGTAGCTCCAACTCTAATCGAGCCATAGTTGTGTAACAATGTTCTCTTTCCTCTTCGAGATCCTTGATGACCTTGTTACTTTTAACAGTGGCTGTAACAATTTTATTTCTTAGTCGAGCTACCTCAAACTCATGCTTTTCCTGTAGCTGCTGAACCAGCTTGGCTCTTTCCTCGGCATCTCTGGTTATTTGCTTCCGGACCCTGACTAACTCCTTTTCCGCTTTGTCTAAGTCGAAGTTGTAGTCATTCACCTTGCGCCGAAGAGTTTCAATCAATTTCTCATCTCGGGCTAAGTGAATGGGGGTCTCGAATGCAATTTTCATTTGAGAAACCTGAGCCTTTAGCATTTCGTTTTCTTTCTTCAGTTGCTTTTTCTCTCCCTCATCGGATGCTGCCTGCAAACCGCTTTCAAACTGGAGACTTCTCAATTGTTCTTCCAGCAAGCTGATCTTGGCCTTATATTCACTTTCTTTGGCCACCCAATTCTTGTTTTCTTTAGATTGCTCCACCGGATCTTGCAAGTGAGGTATCTTCGAAGGTCGATTGTGCTCAATACCCCGTCGATACCATGCGGAATATCCAGACGATATTTCACCTCGAGCTCTGTTCTGCACACAAGTATCTACCTTCAAGTTCTAACATTCATTCCAAACCTTTGCTTCCGGGAATTGCCCATCCGGACTAATCTCTATCACTTGTGAACTGAGGTCCGGTCCTTTGGTATAACTTGACATTTACCAAGCTGTCGCAGGGCCCTGTACGGGGCGTAATATTGGATACTTTTTAAACCCATGATCAAAAAGTGTGACCCTTCTGTTGGCATATAAATTACCTCATCAAGAGGTAGCCAATCATATGTCCAATCAATCTGGCCGTCGGTCAATGATCGAAGATGCGAAATCCAATCCTTTACTCCTTCTGGCAATTTAACTTCTTTTGTTATCGTGTAAAATTCTTCAAGACATGTTCTTCCATTCGGACCATAACTTGAGAATGAAGGATGATGGCATAGATGTTCAATCAACCAAATCTGCAAAATCAAATTGCATCCCTCAAAGAAGTTGGCTCCGGCTTTGCATGCAGTCAAGGCACGGTAGATACAATTGTCTTGTACTACCAAAGTGCTTGCTTGTACTACCAAAGTGCTTGCTACCCCTGCAACCTTTATACTGATGTGCCCATCTTTTCTCGGAAATATGATAATTCCGAGAAATGCCACTAAGAAAGCAAACCTTCGATGCTCCTCCCACTTTGCTCGGTTGGACTTGCTACATAACTTGTTCGTGGAGTCGTTGAAACCCCCGACATGTCCGTACCTACTATAGATGAAGTTCAGGAAGCAAAATCCGTTGGCTAAATCCTCATTGTGGACATTCCTAGCAATTTTCAAAGAATCCAAAAAGCGATGCACCGTTACCGCTCTAGGAGACACCGGGTATTTTCCTTTCAGGGGGACCTCATTCTTTCCTACGTAGAAAGCAATCTCCTCCAGAGTAGGAGTGAGTTCAAAATCCAGAAGATGTAGTACATTGTGTGCAGGATCCCAATACGTGACCAGTGCTCTAATTATGTCGCCCCCGGGGATTATGTCCAATAACCCCGTGAGATCTTTCAAGTAACCTTTGATCCAGTTTTGACTTTCTGTTTCCATGTCGTACCACCATAGTCTCAGCTCCAAAGGGATTTTATTCATTAAGGAAAAAGGTTCATTCAATATTGTGCTCATCCTGCACATTTATTAAGGCGATTTTATTTAGAAAAGAGAAAAATCTTTTTTGAATACAAATTTTCATTTTTTTGAATGAGACATGACTCTTGAAGTGGCCATTTTTTGCCAAAACAGCCTTCCGGCGTCCTTTCGGGACATTCGGCCGTTTCCAAAAATAGCAATCACTCCGATTATTTTGAAAAGAAAAATCTTTTTGGTCTTTTTCTAAAAGGTGTGGTTGGACCCGTTCAAGGGTTGCCTACGTATCCCGCCTAATGGCAAGAATCAAACCTGCGTAGTTCGGTCAGATTAGTTGACCAATTATTTCAACAACAAAACCATTTTTTTTTCTAAAATTTTCGGATTTTCCGGATACCCATATTCACTAGTTCTTATTTCTCTCTCTTTTTCTTTTCAACATTTTTCTATCCTCGGGAATTTCGCCGGTCCGCATAACGATCAAGGACAATAAAATGCAACACATAATATGCTCGGTCTTTTTCAAATACCGGGTCACCTGTCCTAGACGGACCCAACCCCTGTGTTGAGTCCCCTAAGTCAGATATGATGCAAATAATCGTCCTAGACCTATGTTCAACATTTTATAGTTTCATAGAATGCTAGACCGTGTACTCAAGCGGACAGCTCGAATCGAGGAGGGGGCTATGTACCGGTGACTCGCGGAGTCAATAGGCTTTGTAACTTATCCTGCCTCTGTTTCTTAATTTTTGGATAACTTAACAAAAAGGGGAGTCTCAACCAGTAAGCACATCCCCGGGGCGAAGAAGAGAAGGGTTTTCGGCACAATGTTTATATACAATCCACATAGTATTAAAGCAATAAAGCACATAGCATGTTGTTCAAATCATATAGCAAAATCAAATAATATCAAGAATGGCAATTCTAAGGAGCTCGAGTTCTTAAACCCTGAAACCGAAGTTCGGGGTTGGGATTCCCCAGCAGAGTCGCCAGAGCTGTCACAAATCTCTTTTTACTACCCCGAAAACATAATGTGCTTATAGGGTATACATCGATGTTCAAATACCCGAGACAGATACAATAGCATAGAGGAAGGAGTTTTTCCACTTAAAGGATAATCGGTTCGGGATTTTTGTTTTAATTATCAGAGTCACCACTTGGGAAAATAATGGTATCCCAAGTAACCGGTTAATCCCGAATCTTAGGAAATTGACTCTTTTAATAATGTCCGCGAAACAAAGATCTGGATAAGGAACTCGGTTAACCCGGGAGAAGGTGTTAGGCATTCCCAGGTTCCGTGGTTTTAGCACAGTCGCTCAATCATCATTCTTGACTTTTGTTTGACTTATTGTAGATTTCAACAATACGTATGTGCTTTTACTTTAATATTTTATAGAATTTCGACATCGCGAAAACACGCCTCGAGTCACACCGCAACCAGTACGCCTGTGACTTTTGGTATATTTCAGCTTTGTCGGGATTTAAGATTTGAGTTGCACCAGGTGCACACTCGTTCATAGGAAAGTATATTAAATCGCGCCCTAAATGGTCTATCGGCTTTGAATTATTTTGGGTAAGACTATGGAATTTGCTAATAGTCTTCCCGGATCTAATTATGTTATCTCGTTACTAAAAGGGGCCCCGCTTGTTTAATGTTATGTGAGGCTCGTCCCAATTATTTATTAAATTCCAATCCTATTTGTTCAACTATATTTTCTATATATGTTCTTTCCTCAATAGTTTTGGTATAAAATATTCCAGGCCCATATTATTTCTGTTGTTATTGGGCCTGGATACTTGGAATGAGTCTCAATACATTATAAACGTGTCCAGGTCTTTAGAGACCCAGACTTGACCTGGGCTTTCAATTGCCAGCCCAACAGTCATGTGAACATGGTCCAGGCCCAAACCAAATTGATGTAATAATAACAAACAATAAAATGCAGAATTCATAATAGAAGCAGGCAATCAAAATTAGGAATGAAATCTAATCACTTTTATTTAATTATCAAGAGATGAAAATCGCTGTACAAGAAGACTAATATTAACATTAAGCCATAATAATCTAATCCAAGTGAAGGCCGGCTATCCTTATACCTATGTTTTAAGAGCCAATTTAAACCAATACTAGAATTATTAATCTAGGAAATTAAAAGCAAATGATAAAACTATATGAGGTTTTATTGACACGGTCTAAATACTCACTAATGATGACCAGATTATTTAAAGCTAACTGATTAGCGATATGTATACAAAGTTATATTACTGGATCTTCCACGATTTATACTCGTTCATTATCACAAACCCAGTCGCAAATGACTCTTTACTCATGTAATACTTTTTTTTTCTTTTTAGCTTATTTGTATCTATACACAATTCAGCAGACGGGATGAACTACTGACACTAGTTTGAGCCAAGCTCATCTAATCTCACAAATCCGTTTTTAATTGAATTATTACTTCATTTTTTATTGTTTCTCTTCTGAACTCACTCAAATCTAGCTATTGGTTTCAGATCAGATTACCCACATGATTTGGCCGAACTTATTGTTAGCGAATTATACTAGAGTCAATCGACCTTGTTTGAAAGGTTTTACCTATTTACTAGGTGATGTACTACTACTACTATACTACTACTAATATACTAGCTATTACACTGCTTTTTGTTTTTGTTTTTGTTTTTCTACTTATACATAACACATTACATAAAGATATAAATCTAGACTACACTAAACTATAAACGAAAAAGAATAAGCTAAAACTACATAACAACAGATGATTCAGGACTTGAACTTCATTTTTTCATTCAACAATTCATCATTACAGCTTCATTCGAATCAGAAATTGTACCTGGATCAACAAAGTGAAGACGATGAGTTCTATGGGGATTAGGAGATAAGCAACAGCAGGAGATTCATGACACAAATGCAACAGCAAAGGGTTGAATATTATCAAACAAGAAAGCCACAGCAACAACAAAATAAGAAAACCAGGCAAACACTCGAGCAAAACCCAAAGGATCAAATGAATATTCCAAGTTCTCACTCAAAAAATGCCGAAAGAAGCCTATTGCTATATTAATACCCTTTTTCTCTGAACTTTTCTTCAAAAGCCAGCCCCCAATTCACTCTTTTTAGGGGGTATTTATAGGAAGGGAATGGGCTGATGACTTGGGGAGAAAGTATGGGATTAAATCCCACTTCTCCCCCTCTTAAAATTACCAAACTTACACTTTTAAGCCCACATTTCTCTTATCAAAACCCTTCCAGCATGTGCTGGAAGGTTCTAAAGATTCCCTTTTGGGGCCTTTTACCAATGTAACCTTAGGGGTTAAAGATTTTTACAGATTTGCCTTTTTAGGGAGACCATTATACCCTTAAACTTCTGCAAAATTGCAGAAATCAGGGGTACAAATGACTCCCTTAACCCTTATGTTTCAAATTATTTACTAATTTACCTTTTTGGTTTCCCTTTATGCCCTTAATAAAAATGTTGTTTTACCCGACCTACCTAGGTCTGGAATCCAGCTTTGGGGCCTTATTTATCCTATGGACAGTCCTTTCATTGGCATTTAAGGACTGACCAGTTTCTATTATTTAAAACTTAGCCCATTTTGTTTCATTTTTAGTTAATTAACCTATTTAATTCCTTTTAAAACTAATTGCAGGACTAGCCTGCTTTATTAATGTATTTAAACCTATTTAAATTTTAGCCAGTCTCAAGTTGAGACTTGGCTTGGGTAATTGAACCCATTTGCTGAACACAATTGGGCCCAAAGCCTTTGCAGGCTTAGCCACTTGTGGTTCAGGGCTCAAAATGAGCCTGGGCAAGTCTGAATTTGCAAACTTAGCCAATCTTTTGCATAATTAGCCTTTTAACTGAACACAGGCTGGTCTAAGGTCTTTGCAGACCTAGCCACCTGAGATTCAGGGCTCAAATGAGCCTTGGTGAGCCTGCATTTGCAGGCTTAACTAGTTTTGCACAACTAGCCCTTTTGAGGTGGACTAGTGTGTTTGGACCTTGTAGAGTTGATCAACTTTGCAAAATTGGCCACTCTTTTGGTCAATTATTACCTAATAGCCTATTTGTTTTGTTCATTTTCAGTCTTAAGCCTATTTAAAAACTAGCCATTTTCATGGAATCTAACATTAGTAGTTATAACCAATCCCCTAAGGTTCAATCAGTGTTAATCAAATACTCACATTCAACAAGAACTACTAAAACTTAATCATTCTCAACATGTATTGCACACAGAGACACACAAGATCAAATAAAAATGCATTAATCAACCAAAACTCGGAGGAGGCAATTGATATGGTCGAATCTCAGTCAATTAACTCATATTATCAAACTTCATGTGACAAAGTATGAATCCATGTCAATTTAGACCTAGTTACTACTAGTTCAAGTCATATGACAGTTTGAAAAACTTCAAAAACCATTAAGGTTCATGACACAGTAGTTCTTAAATAGGCATGAAAGTCTAATGACTAATCTTAGAATCATGTTAAGAGGGAAAACAGTGAAAACATAGAACAACTAAAGCATGATTGAAAACAAACAGAGATATTTACTTTTAGAGATGAGACATTAGAGACCAAACAAAGAAACTTTTAGACAAAGTGAAGAATGCACAGAAGTGACTCAACATGAAGAACGAAAAGACAACAGAGTATGCATGACAATAGAAGAGAAGTTATGCTATAAGAGTCAAAAATAGATCCAAAACTATATGATTTAACAAAATGAAGAGAAGAAGAGAATCAAAGGTAACTTGGACTTATTAGCAATGACTTTAAGCAGAAAAACAGAAGAAATAAGAGACAAAGATCAACAGTCACGCTTTTGAAGTGAATCAGAAACCAACAGTCAAAATGACAAAGAAAAGATGAACTCTTTGAACTCACATTAAAGAACCATAAGATCAAAACAAAACAAATAACAAACAGAAACCCTATCACTAACAGGCTCAAAAGAACAGGTTAAGAAGCCTTATGTCATAAACAGAAGTAGTCAGAGAAACAGACAAGAATAAGATGTGAGATACGAAAGATGAGCAGATTAAACCCCTAAAACTAGCATGTGAAGCATAAGATAAAGAATAACAGAGACAAACGGAAACATGCAAGACAAAAAAAAAAAAAGCAAAGAACCAGAGAAATGATGGTGTACTTAGCTTAGCGGGGTCTGTCCCCCAAGCTTTCCCTAGCCCTCTTTTTATTTTCTTTTCAAGTGTTTTACAGACTTTGTTATTCTTCCCTTTTTTTTCAATTTTCTCATTTTTCTTTCTATTTTTTTCTGTTTTAGACTTCAAGGTGAAGTCTTTAGGGCTTTTTAGTTGCAAAGGGGTGTTTGGGGAGGGTAAAAGGGTGGATCTTGAAAGGGTTGAAGTTCTGAGTCGCCAGAGTTAGGTTTCCAGTGACCTTTTTTGGGATATTCGAGGAGTTCAGGGTAGATTCGAAGGGTTTCAAGGTTGTGGGGTTGTAGATCGGACCAAGGCGGTCCGATTGGCATTGGTTTGGAACGATGGTTCATGGTTTGGGTGGTCACTGGTGGTAGGTTCCGGTGACCGGAGTTAAAGAAGAAAAGGTCTAATTTAGGGTTTTCTTGCCATTTGGTGGGTGAAAAAGAAGAAGAATGAGGAAATAGGAGAGGAGAAGGGTTGGGGGTGGCCGGCTAGGGTTCTTGAGGGTTTGAAGAAGAAGAAAGGGAGAGAGGAGAGGAGGGTTTGGGGGTGGCTAGGTTTAGGGAAGCTTGAGAAATGGTCGGCTTCTTCAGACATAAGCCTTTTATAGGCGAGGCATCTGAGGTAATCTAGGCCGTTGGTTTGATGGAGATCAACGGCCAGGGTTAGCGTTACTAAAACGACGTCGCTTAGTCATTTAAGAAACCAAAACCTTCAACCCTTGGATCGTCTCAAACGGACGGATGAGATTATTCCTTGAATTTCAGTTACTTAATTAAATCCGTCCCTTTATCTCAGCCGTTGGATTCAGCCTGATAGACAGCTGAGATTGCTATCTTCTTAACGGATCAGACCTGACCTTTGGGCTAATACACTTGGGCCGTTCAACTTAAACTCTTTGGCCCAAAGCAATTATACCCAATGCATTTTTTGTATTTTCTGCTTGTTCTAAATTATTTAAACACCTTCTTGTGTATTTTTTTTCTTTTCTTTTATGTATTATTAGAAATACTTAATTTCCTGCTTACACTAATTATCTAATATTTTTCCCTTAATTTCCGCTAAATAAAGCTATTCTTTTTTATCATTTTTCTTTTAAACTAATTAATTCAAACATACTCAAATCATGACAACTAACTCAAACACAAAGCTGTAATTCAATTCCTCCGTACCATCGTAACATAGGACTGAGATCCAGTCTCGCATTATAGAAATAGAGTACCTGAATTCTCCTCGAAAGTCATAACATCACGTGGCCTTGCCACGACTCACGATTCTATCCAAGCACTATTACTTATGGAGCACCTCAAGTCACCATGCTCAAAACGGTCAGCCACGCACAGATTTACGTCTGAACTCAAGCAATCAATCTCACCCACGGTGAAACAATTAATATACGCCATCAAATCTTGTAAGGACACAACCGATGCGCCATTCGCCGAGCGACACCCAACACTGATTTTCCTCAGAGACTAGGAAGTATTGTACACAAGTAACATATAGAAAAACTATTCTCCATGTCACACGGTTGTAGCATATAACTAACTATATTTTCACAATATTCTGTTGCGGCGTCCAACCCGTTCCAATGACATACCCGTGGCGGCGTGCCACCCGATCCAAATAACCCGTGGCGGCGTGCCACCCGATCCACACGTAAATCTCATAAAAAGGAAATGCATAACGAGTCGAATTTTCTCATTACAGCAAACATATATATATAGCCTCAAGCTCGGCCACATGAAACGCATCTAACAATGTTCCTCAATACCGGAACTGAATCAATGATAGAAACCTCTGCACTGATATCCGCCACGAAGGCCCAACTGACAAAGCAATACCTACCAGCCGCCCTCTAGTCCTGGGTACAACTACCCTGCTGGAGCATACTCTGATGTACTCTGCTAAGCAATTTGTGCCATTTCCGACATAATCCATATCACATTAATCTAGGCAACCTGACTTATGACAACCAGTCTGCAATCAAGTCTCATAACCCAAACTCATCATATCAAGCTAAGAGAGAGCCACTAGGGCTTCCAATTTCCAATGATCGCTAACGGTACCGATACACACGATATACAACCATTGCATAGGCGAATTAACTACATGTAGCACCTGAATCACTATGATTGATTCCACACTCCACTGTGTGAATACATAACACACATCAAGCATCCATTCATACCACGAAAGTCATTCAGAAATTTTTCCTATGCCATCAACAATTCAATCATCACCATCGATCCAACAAGAGAATACTACCATACCACTAGATAATATCAGTTTGTCCCTTTTTGACCATATATCACCTGCAGCTGCCCGCGCTGCTTAATTTTTTTTTAATGACTTCCCATATATTATGAACTGATCTCAAAACCTTGAACATGCCATTATCAACTTCCCATGACACATCGTATATACCATACCACACTAAGATAACATGGAAACTTCTATCCCTTTCCTACGCCACAAACATCGACGCACTCTAACTAGTCAAGGACCTTCACGATCCCATATAGAAGAAAACTCATTACACATTCCCTGCTTCGCATACCAACAGGAATATGCTCACTTTCAAACCACGATAGAACACATCACAAACTCTTTCTCCCAATTCATTGCATAAGTTTAACTGCAGGACTGAGTCCTTTTACCCACATCGAGCTACGCAACTGCCAGCACTCAAGAGCTTTGTTGCACAATATCTGCGAGTCTCATTTCTTTGAACACATACCAAGAATTAATCGTATGCTTATCACACCGTTTCAATTTATCAACAAGTTGTTCCATTTACCCAATTTCCTTTCTGATTCATCTTTAATTTAGTATTAGCCTTTACTGTAGCACTACAATAACTCCACTCATGTTACCACACGAGACTCGTACACAAGACCACACGGTCTAAAGCCCATAGGCCACTGAATACTTTCTCAATGTTTCCCAGAAGTACCACATTCTACAATACTTTATTTTAAAGAACTTCTTGTGATTTTTTTGAATTCGTTATCATTACTCTCCAATATAGATACATAGAATCTCATCATTCACATATCATTACACAAGTCTTGATCCCTTCTAACGAAACCATCGTCTTTAGCCACATACACAATCTTAAGACACCTTACCGTTACAAGCAAAGTTTTGAACACCGCAAAACCATTCTCGGGTGTCATTCACCCTCATTCAGCTGTAATTCAACTATCTTATTGTACAGAACCACTCGTGCCTTGTCAGAACTCTGACATAGTAGAACATGATTACATACTGATATAATTAGCTATCTTTCCTTTCTATTCACCAAACATTCTTTACCAGAAGCAGTTCAAACCATCATATTATTTCTTCATATCTACGAAGCACCATAACCTTTATCAGAATTTCCCAACATACTTAGAGACAGAACCAACATAGCACACAACAATGCAATCAGTTAATCAATAACAACCTCCCCAACTTGGCTCGGAGCCATACATCAAAGCACTTTTAGCCGCATATGTCATTCTTACTCAAATGATGCCACAATGTTATCGTGAGATTAAACTCAAGTCATTTACAAGCTTGACAGAGGCTCGAACCATCGAAAACCTTAACTCTTCTGCAATTCTCGCATTTATACACACACCACAGTTAAGCCTACTCTCTTTAGGTGACATAAATCTTTTCTAAGTCCCAAATTTTCCAAAAATTTTGACAGAGTTTCCTTTGTAATTTGGCCTATCCACATGCCAAAGAAGCACCAAACCATCTTAACAATACGTCCACAACTCGTCAGGACACCAAAATGCATATCAACAACATAAATCTCAATACTATACGACTCATATTATCACAATTGATACCTGAACACGTGTTGCACCTGCTCGAATCATAACGTATATCAAATACCCTTTAATTACACATCAGAATCAACCCATCTATTTTGCCTCAATTTAGTATTTCGTTACAGCACCTTCCAACAGGATACACATAGCATAATCACTTTAGTCTTCCTGAGTCTAAACTCGTTTTACTACACGTAAGGCACTTTACCTTCCAACTAAGAGATATGATAAATATTAACCACGCCCATAGGTCGGGGCTACACAACAGATTACAATAAGGATCTAACACCTGACAGCTCGTACACTATTAAGCTGCCATTTCCACAGTTAGGAACAATACCGATCACACGAAATTTCATAATACCATTTTGTAAAATCAGCACTTTGGTGCTCATGTCATAGACAAAGATCCGGCCTCAAGTCCTCCCGACTGGCCCACCATGAACTCACATCTATTAAATTTTCACTTGTTTTACTACTTTAAACTAAAGGTGTCTAACGGGTGGGCCGGGCCGGGCCGGGCCCAATTTTTTGAACCCGGACGGGTTCCTTACCGGGCCGGTTCCGGGCTCCTTCTTAGCGGGTTTAACGGGTTGGTGTATTTTCGGGTAAAAATTGACCCGTACGGGTTACGGGTTAAACGGGGCCGGGCCGGGCCGGGTTATACGTCTTATATATATATATATTTTTTTTTTTTTAAATTCGTATAACTATTATAATTTATTTTAATAGTTTGTAACTTTGTAATTTAAAGAACACAAAGTAAATGAGAAAAACTTGCACTTATAAAGTTTCAATGTAAGACTTTAAGTTTGTATTTCAAAATTAAGTTAGACTTATAAAGTTTCAATTTAAGAGTTTAAGTTATAATTTAAAAATTAAAGTTTCAATTTAAGACTTTAAGTTTGAAACTTTGAATTTAAAAATTGAAGTTTCAATTTAAGCCTTTAAGTTTGAATTTCTAAATAAAAGTTTCAATTTAACACTTTAAGTTTGATTTTCAAAATTAAAGTTTCAATTTAAGAAATTAAGTTTGAAACATTCAAGTTTGAATTTCAAATTTAAAGTTTCAATTTAAGAAATTAAGTTTGAAACATTCAAGTTTGAATTTCAAATTTAAAGTTTCAATTTAAGTTATATTAAGAATTTGTATTACTTTAAAATATAAATTAAAGAATAGAAGGAATATGAGAAAAATTGCACTTGCTGCAAATTGCAAGTGCTTCTTTTATTTCATATTTCATAACTCAAATTTGAAACTTACAAATTGAATGTTTACATCCTTTAAGACTTGAACAAATAACAATAAGTAAATTCAAATATTTTGCATTGCCTTGCAAAGTTCATCATAATCAATATGAACTGATTGGCCTTCTTCCGGAGTATTTAATTCGGATGGGTGACCACTTGTTAATATATCTCCAAGTTCCTCGTCTTCCGGGCGATCAACATCTTCATGTCCTTGATTTCTTCTTTCCGATCTAATCCAATCTCTCATACATACTAAAACTTCCAAAGCATTGCTTCCCAATGAGTGACGCGTATCTCCAAGTTGTTGTCTTGCTTGGCTAAATGCACTCTCGGATGCAACAGTTGAAATTGGCACATTCATCACGTCCCTAGCCATTGCGTAGAGAACAGGAAATTGCTTTCCATTTTCATGCCACCACCCCAACGGTGAAAAATCCTTTGTGCGAGGCTCCTTTTGTTTCTGCAAGTAGAATTGAAGTTCATCAATGTTCCTGCAACTTGTTTGAGTGTTAGAAAAAGTAGAAAAAATATTAAAACTTTCATCTAATCCTTCATCTTCAGTCAATGTAGCAGAAGTGCTACATTGCATAATAGAATTATTAACATTACCTGCAGCTATATCAATTACATTTGCATAATAATTATATAATTGCTGTAAATAATCATTTAAACTGTTCATGGAAGTATATAAATTTGGGGTTTCAGTTTCCCCAATCTCCATATAAGTATATAAAGCATTCATTAATTGATGACAATCAGACATTTTAATTGAAGGATTTAAAACTGCACCAATTAAGTAAATCGGAGGAATTGGAAAGAAATATTTTTTGAATTTGTCTTGCATATTTATCACGGCAGCCGTATATTTTTCTTTTTTCTTAAATTCAAAGAGTAGAAAAGAAATTTCCGCTATATGTACTAAACCCATAGCAATAGTAGGGTAATAAGATCCAGAAAACTCAACAGTAGCAGTATAAAATTTATGTAAAAATTTAACAACATCATTAATGACCGCCCAAGTATCAGTTGTTAACATACGACTTGGATTCGTACAATGTGCATTAGCAACTTCAGTTATTGGATATCTATATTTATAGCAAACTTTTAAAAATAAATATGTATAGTTCCATCTAGTAACTATTTCTTCTGGCATGAATCGGGGTTGAAGGTTATGTTGGACACACTTATCTTTAAATTCCCTTATTCTAGAATGTCTATTATTTCCTTGAATTACACCAACTGCTCTTCTAACAAGACTAATCTCTGTTGAAAATAAATCTAGGCCACTTTTAACAATTAAATTATACACATGACATGCACACCTAACATGAAAAGTTTCATTAACAGGTGGTTGCAAATGCAATTTTAATATTGAAATTGCGGCAATGTTGTTAGAAGCATTATCAAAAGACATACATAATATTTTTTGTTTGAGATTATAAAATTCTACAACTTCACAAATAGTGCTGCTTATAAATGCAGCGGTATGACTTTGATCTTCATCATATCTAAAAGCAATAATACGTTTTTGCATAACAATATTATCATCTATCCAATGGCATGTAACAAGTAACATATTCACGTCCATTAACAGCTTGACCAATATCAGAAGTTAGAGATACTCTACAAGGAAGTTTTTCAAACAAATAACGTAAATATGTTTGATATTGTCCGTAAAGTTTGAAAATATCAGCTCTACAAGTACTCCTAGGTATACCTTTAAATAATGGATTGTATATTCTTTGAATATATGTAACATAATATGACGAAGAAGCAAACGAAAAAGGTAGACAACCTAAAGCAATCATTTTCGCTAATTCCTCACGATCCTTCATTTTATCATATTTTACTAACCCTCCAGTAGTAGGGTTAATAGTTGTTTGACTATCATCACCATCTAGGCCCCATTCTATCGGGTGTGAAATTCTCATATGCCTACTAAGCGTTCCAGTTTCCCCTAAATTTCCTCCAGTCAAATGTTTAAATGAATCTTTACAAATTTTGCATCTCACTCTATCAGAACCTTCAATTAATTCAAAAAAATTCCAAACCTTACTTCTTTTTCTACGATTACTCGTCGGAGCCGTAGGTGGTCTACCCCCAGTGCCACGAGGCCCACGACCACCACCCCTTGTACCAACTCCAACACTACCTACCCCAGCACTAGGTGCACTAGTAGGTGTAGCGGATATCTCTTCTTCAATTCCTATTTCATTATCTTCTATTCCATAATCTTCTTGTAATTGATCATAATCTATATTTTCATTAGGCGTTGTTTCGGGAACAATAGATATTGGGCTATTACTACCAGATGCTGAAGAATTACCTCTACTTTTACTCCCCCTACCAGTAACTTTTCTACACGTTTTTTTAGCAGCACTAAACATATTGTAAAATTTAAGGAATAAATAAGCTCAAAATAAATATGCAATTAAAATATTAATAAGAGAAAGAGTTGGAGGGAGTGCACCGAATTAGAGCACTTGGTTATGCAATTCCGAATTTTCGATGTTACCACGAACAAACGTCAAGCCAATATTCCAACTTGAAGTTCAAAACCCGAATGATAAAATACTATAATTGAATTTCAATTATTCAACAAAAATGAGCCAAATAAATTCGAAGATGAAATGAGAAATTATTAAGACTTGAAGTTGAAGACTTGAAGTCTTGAACTAGATAATTAGAGAATAGGTGAATGAGAGAATTTGAGATTGAGATGAGAATTTTGAGTGAGAAATGAAGAAGGGGGAGGGGTATTTATAGATTTACATAAGGCTACATTTGTAAATTAAAAATGTGTTAAAAATTAAAAAAAAAATGGCCAAAACCTCAATAAATCCGTTGGCCAACGGATTTTTTTGGATATAGCCGTTTGGGGTGGGCCCCATATATCTGTATTTAAAAAAAAAAAAAAAAATTTTTTTGACCGTTGAACCGGGCCGGGCCGGTCCGGTTTAACCGGTAATATTACTGTTTGCCGGACCGGGCCTACCCGGTTCCGGTTACCCGTTTAACATATTTTCCCGGAACAACCCCCTACCCCTTAAAAACCCAGCCCACCCGGCCCCCTTGCAGCCTCAAGTCCTCCCGACTGGCCCAACATGAACTCACAAAGACTATATCCCGCCCCTCAATCAGGGAATCACAAGCCCTCAAGGCAATTATATTACTGAGCGCTTGAAGCGTACACGGATGTGTGGAAGGAATTTCAAATATTACATCTCAAGCTGAATCAAGTACGCACGACAGAGTTCAAGAAATGTGAAGTGTTTCCTAAAGGTTTGCAGCCTCCCGAGGATAAATACGGGCGTCCCCGTACCGATCCACGAGACTCTACCAACCGGCTCAAGACTCATGAGGCCTAGTAACCTAGGCTCTGATACCAACTTGTCACAACCCCAAAACCCGATTGTGATGGTGCCTAACACAATCGCTAGGAAAGCCCGACCATTTACACTCTCATCCCGAGCATGAAGCTCAAATCAATTACCTGAATATTATTATTTACAATAAAGCTAAACTGAATAATCACCCCAAAGATCTAGGGTCACGAGTCTAGAGCCTCTAAACATGATCAGATAACAATATCTAAACCAAATACTCAAGTCTCAATAATGTATATACAAAGGAAAACTGGAATAAGAAGAGAAGTCAGGTCCTGCGAACGCCGGCAACTACCTCAGCAACTCAGGTAAACTCTGATAAAAGCTGGAGTGCTCGTCTATTCTTCCTATGTACCTGAATCTGCACACAAAGGTGTAGGGAGTAGGGGTGAGTACAAAGTACTCAATGAGTAATAAATATATATCAATAGCTGAAAGTAAGAAATCCACAAAATACCACATAATGAAGCTAAACTACAGTTTGATTCCTACTACGAACTAGCAACAACAATAGTACATTACCACTATCACAAATAATTCACAGATAAAGATGCAATGCAAAGCACATAACCACTACGACGTGTAGCCCGATCCATTTAACGTCGACAACGCTCACTGGGGGTGTGTACAGACTCCGGAGGGGCTCCTACAGCCCAAGCGCAATACTGTTGCGGCGTGCATCCCAATCCGCATATCAACCGATGCGGCGTGCAACCCGATCCATCCTCAGTCCACAACAAGTATATAAGTCACACAACAGCTCAATTATTTATTTCCAGGTTCCGATTCATAAATTATGAAAATACTTTAACTTTTATTTAATTTTTGCAAAACAGGTGACTTAGCATTTCAATACGGTGATTTCAAACCAGGACTGAGATCAGTGATTAAGCAAGTATAGCTATCACATATATAACTATCCCCTAAGGATACTACAGGTCGGCACAAGGCCCCAAACACGGCTTACAGCCCACAATTAAATCAAACACAGTGTTTTTCAACCACTAATATCATATTATACTCATTCGGGGTGGACTAAGTCTCCATCTCCAGTCACAATCAATCCCGCACCTGCCACAGGGTGCGAGCCACGCCCTACTAGCGTCACAATGTGCTAAGCCGAGGTTTCGAACCCTCAGGCTACCATATACACAAACTACTCACCTCTAGCTGGTCGTAGACTCGTCCGCAATGCCTTTTCCTTTCGAATTCGCTGCCTCGCGCGTAGAATCTAGTCAAACCACAACAATTATGTCAATTACGGGTCAAAGAAACATAACCCAATTCAATTTACATGAAATACGCATAAACGCACTAAGTTGGTAAAACCCGACCCCGGGCCCGCGTCTCGAAAAATTTCTAAATTAGTACCAACGTGATTCTCGTCTCGCCACGAGTCCGTGCATATAAAATTTCTCGAAATCGGAGTTCGAATGGCCTTTCAAAACCCAAAAATTCATTTTCAATACCTAGGCCATAATTCTTCACAGTTTCTACCCAAGTTCATGAAGATTGATGTTAATTCTACCATAAAAATACGTTTTTGAGTCAAGAAACTTACCTCCGATGAATACCCGATGAATTACCAACGTTTTCCCGTATGTTTCTCTCTCTAGGGCTCAAAAATTGTGTTTTTGGTGAATGAACCCGCGACTATACTACTTCTGGATTTTAATTCACTGTCAGACCAATTTGTTCTACGCGTTCGCGTGACCTCCCACGCGTTCGCGATGCCCAGATCAGTTTTACTCTTCGCGAACGCGACGCCTCCCACACGTTCGCGAAGCACAATTTCCCAGCCGCCCGGATTTTCTTCTACGCGTTCGCGTCGCCCCTCACACGAACGCGATGCACTCCCTCGTTCTCCTATGCAAACGCGACATGCTGATCGCGAACGCGATGCGATCCATTTTCCTCCTTCACGAATGCGACCTCCAGGCACGCGAACGCGAAGCTCATTCCCACTTAGCCTATGCGAACGCGACCTTAGCCTCGCGAACGTGAACGCTTACAGTCCTGCACAGTTTTCTGCAATTTTCTGCAGTTTTCTCCAAGTTTCAAATGCCCGAATGATGGTCCGAATTCATCCCGAGGTCCCCGGAACCCCAAAAAAAACCACCAACATACTCCAAAATACGATACGGACTTGTTCCAATCATAAAAACACCATCCTAAACATCAGAATCACCATTTTCACACGGATTCAAGCCTAAGTTTCTTCAAAACTTCCGAAACTAACATTCAATCAAAAACCCGACCAAACGACGTCCGAATGACCTGAAAATTTGCAGACATATCCAAAATCACATAACGAAGCTACAGAAATTGTCGGAATTCCATTCCGACCCCCGGATCAAAATCTCACCTACCGTTCGGATTTCGCCAAAATTCAACCTTAGCCAATTCAAGTCTATTTCTACACCGGACCTCCAAATTCAATTCCGATTGCTCCCCTAAGTCACAAATCACCTCCCGGAACTAACCGAATCATCAGAATCCGATTCCGAGCCCTCTAACTAAATAGTCAACTCTGGGTTGACTTTCCATATTCAAGCTTTTTTCAAAAAGGCTATTTGCCTCATTTTCAACCCGAATCACTCCTAACTCACCCGATAAACTCTAACACTGATATAAAAGCATAAAACATATAAATGCAAGGTAACGGGGTGGTAATTCATGTAATGACGGGCCGGGTCGTTACACACCTGCAACTAGCAAGCATCACGGTTCAAATTTGGGGTCTGCATGAAGCACCAACCAATGCTCAAGATCAAGTTCAGAAGACTTATAGATAGGAATCTTATAACTAGTAGCTGATAGGCTTAGTTAGCTTTTTTCATATTTTGATTTTTGATGTAATAGCAGGACCACGGACAGGAAACTTGATGGAATGGCACCTTGATGGAACGACACCTCGACTGGCTCTCCACCTCCGCATACCCCATATTCTCACTCACTTTTGAACTACACGTAGCCTGATTCCTTTATAGCCAAGAATATGTAGGCAGCTCAGATACCAGGGCTCGGTCACATCCCCTTTCCTTTTAGTTTTAATCTCTCCGAATAAGGGTCGGGGCAAAATACTTGTCTAGTTATTCTTTGTCTGAAAACTCTTTGTGTTTTCAGTCAAAGAGGGGCAGCTGTAGACGCGTGATTTTTGCCCCTCCCCGAGATTTTTTATATTTTTAGCGTAAAATATTTAGTTTAGTCATAATATAGATCTCTTTTACTTTATTTTACATTAAAATAAAAAATAATAAAAATATAGTTTTATTAATGCTTTGTAGTCATTTTAAACTTGAAAAATATAAAAATAGTACTTTATATTTTTATCTTTATATAAAAAAAACGAAAATTACAAAAATAATGTTTCATTAACATTTTGTAGTTACTTTAATCTTGAAAAAAAAATATAAAAAATAGTTTTGTTTTAATTATGAGTATTATAGTTATTTTGCTTACGTAGGATTAATTAAATAACACCGTGTTCTCATTCGCGGTTTCGGGCAAAGAATAATACTCGGGTTCAAACTACCCGATTTTAGACTTAATATTCGGACCTAGCCCATAATAATTCGAGTCCACCATACGGGGAACATGGACAAAAAGAACGCAACAACACACGCACACACGACATGGAGGAGAAAATGCACATGCACTCATGACACTGTGTGAGTGGGGAACACTGAAATTATTTTTGAATTGAAAAGAAACAATACAATAATAAAAAGGAGACAATCTGTAAGGAGGAATACAATAAATGAATTCATTTTGAAAGGAAGAAAAAAGAGAAAAACAGAGATACAATCTGTAAAAAAAAAAAATAGAGAGAAAAAATAGGGAAGGAGTTAGAAGTTAGAAAGAAAGGAGAAAAAAAAGGAAGAGGGAAAAAATCATAGGAGAAAAAATTATAAGGGGAATTTAGGGAGAAGAAAAATTAGAGAAGAGAATTAAGGAAAAAAAATTAGGAGAGAATTTAGAGAGAGAGATTAAGTAAGGAAATTGAGAGTTAAGTTCAAGTTAGGAATTAGATAGAAATTTTTAAGAGTTAAGAGAAAATCTGAAAACAAAAAAGAAAAAAAAAAGAAAAAGAAGAAAAAAGAGTTTTAATTTTAATTAGCAAAGTTATATTCTCAAATTCATCTTTTGGTTGTTGGTTTTTTATTAAACTCTGTTAGTGGGTTGTTCTATTTCCACTGTTGTTGCTGTTGTTGTGTTGCAAAACTACTCTACTAATTTTCTTCTTCTTTTGCTTCCAATACAAGTTACTTGACTGTAACCTTGTCAATATTGTAATTTAAAATGTGAAAGCATGAATACATATGAAGAATGGAACTTTGAAATTTTAATTTAACTTTTTCTTTGTCCTTTTACTAATTGTATTTGGACTATTTCATGTATTAATATTCTGTAAATTTCAGTCACTTTGCATAATTAGGCAAGATGTAGGTCAAATGATTTAAACCATGTTGATAATATTTCTTAGCCGATAATTCCATGAATCTCAATCATTTAGAAATATTAATTTAAGTCAATTTCAGAAATGTTAAGTTTAAATCAAATTGGAAAATGATTAGTTTGTTTTAAATATCTTTGTCAGTCTCGTATGCATATTATAATTTCAGTTTTAGTAGTTCGATTATAAAATAAAGCGTATAATAATTTTTTCCATTTTTTACAAATTTGAATGTTATTTTTCGGTAGCATATATTGTAATTTAACAACTAATAAGAGGTTTAAGCTTATCAAATATGTAAATTAATTAGGATTTTTTCTCTTTATTTTTTAGAGACAAACTTAATAGAAAAATGTAGTCATTTTAGGATTATCCTTTTAAAAATAAATGAGACGAGCCTCGCCAAATAAAACGCACAAGATGTGGGGCCCTCATAAATGTATATATAAAAATACTTAGACTTCGAAATATGCCGTTTTTAACGAATTTCACGGCCTTCTCAAAATAATAACGCGTTAGTAGCTTTAAGTGCGTATTTACTAGTTTTATCTCCCTAAACTCGGGTGCACATTTATGTGACCCAAATCTCAACAAAGTTGAAATGTGTTGATAATCACGGGTACATTGATTGTGACGTGGTTTGAGATGCATTTTCATGATGTTGCAATTTTTTTTATTAAAATAATAAATAATAATATTAAAAGCGGTTAAAGATTAAAATTTGCACATTAGTCAAAGCTCAATATAAATCAGATAAATAAGCCAAATATGACAGCTGAGCGACCGTGCTAGAACCACGGAACTTAGAAATGCCTAACACCTTCTCTCGGGTTAACACAATTCCTTACCCGAATTTTTGGTTCATGGACTGTAATACAGAGTCAATTTTTTCCTCGATTCGGGATTCAAACGGTGACTTGGGACACCATAAATCTCCCAAGTGGCGACTCTGAGTTAAATAAATAAATTCCGTTTTGATTGTCCTTTAATTGGAAAAACTCTGTCGCGTCCTCGCGGGTAGCGTCAAAAGGAGGTGTGACAAGAGAAATGTAAGAGACTTTTTAGAGAAAGAGATAGAGAAAGAGAAAAACGTCTATGGCCTCACATCCATTGGTTGGTGGAGTGAGAGAGAAGAAGAAATATAATAAGGAAGGAAGATAGGGATGGGAGGCAACTGCTACCAGTTATTATTGTTTTTAAGTTATGAATTGTATGGGTTAATTTGTGACTACCAGATGATACATGTTTGGCCCGATGGGCTTCAAATGATATTTGCTCTTTTTAATTATCAGTTATAAATCAGATTATTTCTGCTCCCCCCATATTCCACGTGTTTTCAAGAAATTGGGCCGTTTTACAACCCATTTGTGGGGGAAAAATTTAAAAATAGCTAAATTTACAACTGGTCATTAAAAAATAGCCCAGTTTCAAAAGTAATCGAAATTTAGCCACTTTTCATGTAAAGATAAATCTGAGCAAAAATATTGTTCAAAATATAGAAAATACGCCCGCATATTGTACGGGAGTTCCAGCATAAGTATGCTTGAACTCTAGCATATTATACGGGAGTTTCAGGATAACTATGCTAGAACTCCCATATAATATGCGGGAGTTCAAGTATAATTATGCTGGAACTCCTGCATAATATACTGGAGTTCCAGCAAGTATAAATGTCTAGTATAATATATTGGAGTTTTGAGCACCGGTGCTCCAGTCAACCGTATATTATACAAGAGTCAGTAAAGTATACCGATCCAACATAATATGCTGGAGTGCGTACACAAATACACCAAACTCTCATATATTATACAAGACCGGTCTCTGTTGCAGCAAAATAGTGGCTATTTTTCATTGACTTGGTAAATGCTGGCTATTTTCAATTGACCAGTACAAAAATTGGCTATACCATGCTATTTTGACCATTTGTGGTCTAATTGAACTTCTAACCGGCCCAACAAATGTGTGATAAGACGAGAAGAATCTATATTATTATATTAAAAGCACGAAGGCCGCTAGAAAAATATCATTCGTCTTTTTTGCCCTTCAAAATCAGAGTTCAAACTAGACTTAACTATTTTGCCCCTAGCAAGAATAATCATTTAATTATTTTTCTAATATTTGAAATTTCAAAAATTAAAGTTTATATATATTAAATATTTCCTTATTCAAACTATATACAAACTTTTATATTTAAGAATTTTAATTTAGAAAGATTTTAGTAATATAAATTCTTTCCTTTTATAATCATTACTTCTAATACCAAAGATTTAAGCAATTGAGCAAAATATTAAAACACGATTTGACTTAAATTTTCTCTTACAAAATTTTAAAAAGTTGACCCATTTGCTTATTGTCGTATAAATTTAAAATCTTAAGACTAAAATAAATTTAAAATAGATTCAATTTAAAGAATTTATTTGATGATAAGTAAAAGAAATGTGGACAATACTTAACAATGAAAAGGAACGATTTTTCTTAACATAATATATTTTCTATTATATTTTAATTTAATGAAGTAACATGATGTCTTATTTATTAAATGTGAACAAATAATATGTATGTTGTTCTTAATTTCTGAATGATTATGCAAAGTTAAAGCAAGATATTATCATAGTAAAAAGATACTGTACAAAAATATATTTTTCTATTATTTTCTTGCTTTCATATTAAATTAAAATTAAAAAATACAATTTGTGAAGAATAACCGGGGTCATTTACTTAGTGTTCTAAGTAAAATATAAGAATATGAGTTCATTTACTTATTTCTAATATAAAGAACTTTTAAATGAATAAAACTTTATTTTGTTAGATTTTCTCACTTAAATTATGTACGAAATTATTATATTTAAAAGGTAAAAATCAATTAATATTACATTAAAAAAATATCGAGAATAAATAATTGAGCTTTTGAATTAATTAATTAGAAAAAAGTTTCTGAACTCTTTGTCAAATTCATCATATAAGTAATACTATTTGTCAACTTCACGAAGCTATTAAGGTACATAAATTTTATTTTTGTAAGAAGAGCATTGATAGTAAAAGAATAAAAAAATAGAGTAAAATAGCTATACTATAGTATCAAGAGTCTTATTTGATAAAATTATAAATTTATAATATCAAAGATAAAATAGGAAGAAAAAAAGTAAATGAGTTATCATCTTTTTTCTTTTTCGCATTAAGTTCAATAAATGACAATGTATCACTATTTTTTTTATATTAACATATTTATTATAAATATTAACTCAATATTAGTTATTTTTATACTTTATATTGTCACTTTAATTTTTTTTAGTAGGTATATGACCAATTTTTTCATTCGCAAATCTCTAAAAGACAAAAAAGATTCAATTTATTATTTATTTTATGTGACAAGTCTTTGAATAGTCGTGATAAAAGTAATTATATATTTATTTTTTGATATATTAGGTCACAAAAATAACAAAGGTTTTCATAAGATATTCGTACATAAGTTCTCAAAGTAAAAATAAGACATATGAAAACTTTTGCATGTGATTTCATTATTTTTGAGTTGGCTAACTGGAATCACATACTAATATTTATTATTTTTATTGCCTAATAATATTTAGGTATCTTTTAATAAATTTAGTACTTATTGATATGGTTACACACACAAAGCGCGTACTCTGAAACTAGTATGCTAAAAACTCAGGGCACAGCCCCAAAACTGTCATGAAATGTCTAAAACACCCCAAATATGGTAACAAGCTCGTCGCAACCCGAACGGGTCAAAATCCAAAAATAAAAAAAAAGGAAAAAACATTGAAAGAAAAGAAAAAATCCAAAGATTTCACTCCTCTGTTTTTTACTTCATAATAATAAAACCCCGTAAACCCTTTCCTCATTTCCCTTCTTTCTTCGAGCTCACAATCACATATCACTGTAAGTCTTCAATTTTTAAACTTTTGTTTTCATATATTTTTCGTATTACCAATCACACTAATTTGGATCTGAACTCTGATTCATTCTAAATCTTTTGTTGTTTTCTGCAATATGCTGTGTGAATGACCGTAAAATTTTAATCTTTGGGATTCATTCTTTCTATGTATTATCTTGTCAGAATGATCGTAAAGGTTTCATCTTTAGGCATGGCGAATCCAGTATTTATGATTTATGATTTCAGGATTCGAGGTTCAAGGACGTTGACGTTATGTTATCATTACATAATAAACAATTTCATTAGCTGTAAAAAAACATTTTCAGCAAACCATTATAAATGCATATATGATATAACCATTAGATAGAAATTTACTAGTACTTATTTTATATTTATTTGAGAGGTCGTGGATGCGGAGTCAGGATTTGAAGGTTTTGAGTTCTGATCTTGTCGGTGAACCCATAAACTCCTTTCAATTACTGGGTTCATAATTATATATTTATACATACAAAATAAATTTCCTAATACAAATACAGAGTCTAAGCAAAAGCTATTTTGTTTGCCCGAAACCGTAAGTAATAGTCTAGCGCCGACTATGAGTGGTCGATAGTAATGGAAGCGATTCCCACGAGCCGAGAACAAAAGGATGTACTTGCCCCCTTACCCAGCCATTACCGCTCATCCACCGCTTTTTATGTTGAAATTCTGTCTTTGTCTTTCCAGGTTGTAGGAAGGTAGCCTGGTAGTGTTTTGTCTTAGGATGTTAGTGGCTCTTGTTGTGTCTATATTATTCCATTATGTCTGTAGTACTGTGCCATTGTTATTGCTTAGTGTTAGCACTTGTCTCTCTATTTTCTGGTTATTACGTTGCTATTATCTTTCTGGATTCCTTTACTGTTATTGCACTTTGTCTCGTTCCATCTTCTTGTGCCGAGGGTCTATCGGAAACAGTCTCTCTACTCCTCCGGAGTAGGGGTAAGGTCTGCGTACACACTAGTATCCCCACAGACCCCACTTGTGTGATTTCACCGGACCATCCTTGTTGTAAGCTTGAAGGCAAAAAGAAAGTATAGTGCTAAGCTTTGTGAAGAAAAGGAAGAGAAGCAATATCATTTCAAGAAGCAGGGATATTGATGTTTTACAGTAGGCACAAACTATAAATAGAATGATGCAGCAGAGACTCGAACTTGGTATCTTCGCACGAAAAACCTTTTCTTAAAGCCCGTTGGCGTTGAATCCATTGCACCTCTTGAGATATGGGCTCAAATTAGCCATATTGACCTTTTTTAGGCTGGGCCAAACTTTATGGGTTCAGTCGCACCCATAACTCATATAGATCCGCCACTGTCTTTAGGATGTATTGTTTCTCTGTTTTATGTTGTATGATTGTGTATAAAGGTATCATCTGCAGGATGCATTGTTTCTGTGAATTGTATGTGTGAATGAATATGAGGTTTTTATCTTTATGATGTACTGTTTCTGTGTATTATGTTGTGTAAGTCACTGTAAAGGTTTCATCTTTATGACGCATTTTAGTCTGTGCATATGTTGTGCATATACTGCAATGGTTGCCTAACTTTGATGTGGGATGCTAATATTTACTGCTAAATCTATTTATTGAAGGAAGCAATTTAAAAGAATGGCTTATAGGCGCAACATAACGACACGAGCGAAGCTTCTTTATCAGCAACAAAGAGTTACCCCTGCATTTTCTTACTTTCATCATGATGATGATCGTAACAACCCTGAACCCCATTTTGATAGTTCAAGAGTTCCCAGTTTTTCCCAGTCCCGTTACATGGGAAGTGCAAGTGGGATTAACAGCTTCAGTGGCTCAAGAAACCCATTTCAAGACAGGAGATTTTGTGCTTCAGGCCTTATGATTCCGATGAGTTATGGGTCCTTACTGACCAGGAATATGTCAACTAATATTGGTGGTGAAGCGGATAAAATAGACTACATGACTGATGTTGCTGAAGTACTGGCTGATAAGGCTGTAGAGGCTGTAGTTTCTCAAGCTCCAGCTGTGAACGAGATGGCAATTGCCGCTGCAGATTGTTATTTGCCGGTTAAGGCATTGATGTATTTGATGGATTACATTCATACGTTTACTGGGCTTGAATGGTAAGAGTAAATGATGTTGCCTCTATTTTTTTTATGCGAACATGTGCTTGCTGTGTCTTTTTACAGCGTGTTTGGATTGATTTAATAGGAGAGAGAAATGGAAGGTAGAGTTACCTATCAACCCCCCCCCCCCCAAAAAAAAAAAAAGTATGATTTCTTTATTCGTCTCTTGATAAGGCGAGAGAGAGAGAGTGATAACTAGATATAAAAACTCAATGCACTCCCGAGTTGGGGCTGGAAGAGTTCAATGAACTCTTTGTTATTCCTAAAGTCTTTTATTAAAAATATATACATCTTTTTAACTTATTCATAGTCTTAAAATACAGAATTTTAAGTTGAGATTATGATTGCAGTTGAAGCATCTCAGATGTATTCGATTTGGCTTGCAGAGTTGTTCTTTTAATGTCCACAGATATTTAGCGGGACTCCATAACTGCAGATTTATTTCATTGAAAATACTTGAACTTGCTTGGGATTTAATATTAGTAGTGGCAGACTGGTAGTAGTAGCTCTTGATTGAGAGATATGTTTGGAAGTTTGAGATTTGACATTTTAGCTGAAATACTTTGCAATCTTAGGTCCTTAAAAGTTACTCTCTCTCTCTCTCTCTTGTAAAATCTAGTCATTTTGCTATGTCTAGTTATTAAATGACAACTCTTAGGGCCTTGACTTCATCTTGAAATTTTTGATGTTGTTCAGGTGGGCATCCATAGTTGCTACAAGTATTATAATTCGGTTGTTAACTCTTCCAGTTATGATTAATCAGCTGAAGTCTACTTCACAACTAACGGTAAGCTTCTTTAGTGCATCTTAACCTTGCTACATGTCCCAGTCTGTTTATTTTAATAACATCTTAAGGCAGTTGGTGAAATAACTGTACTAGACTACATATGATCTTACCCTCATCATAAAAAAAATGATCTTACCCTTTCCTTAAAAGAAAAAAAGATTCCATAGGATCTCATGTCGACATAGGACCTTCTTTTTATGCACAAAAGTTGATGAAGGAAAGTGAGAAGAAATTCAAGTTCAAGTATGTCAACGAATATGAGTTACAAATATCGCTGAGCAACAAATGTTTGTCCAACTGTTTTCCTGCTTATCTCTATTGGGCTAAAGGAACTTATAAAATCCTAACCTCACGCCAATTTCATTCGTTAGCTAGTGTTATCTTGCAGCATGTTTTCACTCTTCAGTAATTTCTTGGTCTCTTCCACTCCTAAAATTAGACCAGAAGCAGTTAAAATAAAGCACCTGGCTCATACATTGAAGTATCTGCTAGAATGAACCCTGAGTGTCATGTATAATTGTAGCGTTGGATTGGAAATATCCTTTTTCACTTGAAACCTGAAAAACAAAAAAACTGGCAATATTGTAGTAACATTAATTACTTAATCATGTTAAAGCCATTTCTTTGTTCTGGAAGAAGTCCTTTGCAGTCATAGATCAGCATAAAACCTGTGACATCAAGTATTAGCAGTTTAGTTTGTCGCTGCGGACCATTTAAATGACAACATCACAATGTTTTTAGAAGCAAAAAGCGCAAAGAAACGACAAGGTCCATGGAGGCTGAGGAGAAAAGCATGAAGTGGAGTGCAGACTTCTCTGAAATGAAGCGAACAATTTTCGAAAATTTAAGTACAAACACAATCAATTTAGTACTATAACAATCAGCATGCAGTAGCAATACTAACTAATTTCAGTATCCATTACACAATAAGATTGATATTAATCCAAGTCCTCACACATGAGAATTGACTACTTATAAACCCTCGCTTTGCATCGTTAAAGCAACATAGCGATGCCTTCCCCTGATACAAGTGAGAAGTGCACTGTATGTGAATTTTTCGTCATGCCTACTTGCTCATTGCTCAAGCTTGACTTGAAATAGATTTTATCATTTTAGAGCTTAATGATTTCATGTAACAACATCATGCCCAAGGTTGTGGCCTAGTGGTTAATGAAGTGGATTGAGAACATTGAGGCCTCCGGTTCAAATCTCAGATTTCTTTCCATCTGTCTAAGCCGAGTACCTGTTGTTGCTGGTGGGAGGTAGTAGGTGTGCCGCAAGTTAGCCCGGACACCACGGTTATTAAAAAAGCGACGCTCATGCTCAACATGATCACTTTTTACCTTTTAATTCATTCTTGTTCAAGTGACACGAAAGTTTTAATTTGAGGCCAACTGGTTCTGTTCACTGTTCGCGTTATACAAAATGAAAGTATGTCCTTTCAAAGACTTGGAAGTTAGGCGAGGTATACTGCCTTCTAGTTAGTAGACCTCAAAAGCTACATTTTTGTTTATCTTTATACTGCAGTTTTACACTTATCTTCTTTAACAGTGCATGGCCTTAAATAATGATGGCCTTATTTCCTTCTTTTGGATCTTAGCTTGTTCACTTCTTTACCTGATAAAGTGAAAAGGGAAACAAAGGAAAAAATGATTTACGTGCATCGACATTTCTAGTTTTCTACCCCTTTTTTGAAAAGTCGAGAGTTTCTTACTTTACTAATAAGCACCAAGATTGTTGATATTCCTACTACTATGTTGGATGTGCTTGTTCTGGCTCACTTAGGTATGTTCTACTCCTAAATTTTATTATCTTAAAGTATGTGATGTCGAGCTTCTTGTTTAAACTGTTGGGTTTTTTATTATTATTTTTTTGTGATGGTGGTATCCGAGCCTACTTGCATGCACCTCCACTATTCATCCTTTACCCCTTACACACAAGTATTGGGTAACTCCACCTATGAAGGCTTTGGCAAATGAGAAGACACCTAGTGTATTTTTGTCTCTATTGGGATAGAACCTGTGATCTCATGGTTCTCCTCCCACCTCATTGATAGAAAAGCTAATATAAGTGCTAAGTGATGAAGCTACAGTAGCTTCGAGAATATCAGGATGAACCCTTTCTATGTGACAAACAAAAATTTCTCAGAAGATATTGGTCAGTACTTTGGCTCTTGTTGCGGTGTTTGAGAACTAGCTGAAAAGGATTTGATACTTGCTATAATCAAGTCTTGTGATCTTAGCTCTTGACACTTCATGTAACAGACCCCATCTGGTCTCTCCTTTTTTCTAAATATGTGCTTCTATGGTGTTTAGTCTTGTGCGCAATATAAGGTTGATGGTTAAAGTTGTGGTTTACTAATTCTAAAATTACACCAAGCCATCATACCCGGTGAAGCAAAAATTTTAATGACTCATTTATTCTCATAAAAAAAAGTAGCAACTCATATCATTTCATTGGCTCAACATCTCGTTGATTAGAGGCCACAGAGTTCACTCTGTGTTGTTAGGTACCTGAAGTTAGGTACAGCTTACGCTGGACACTTCTCCATGCTTAGGTGGCAGTTCAATGTTGGCACCAAAGCACTAACACGTGCACATTAGTGTCCATGGGTTCTGAAGACAGCAACAATAGTATAGCTGACAAAGTGCTTATAATGGTATGATTGTATATTTTATTGATTCAGAATATGAATATAGAATATATCTGGAAGATGATCCCTCCTCGCATCTTTTGGGATTTTTGGACAGAGAGGACTAGCAAATGTTTTGATGGAGTTTCAACTCCTCTTTTTTTGAAAGCTAAAGGTCTACTGTACCTTTTTAGTTGGAGCAACCTAACCCCTGTAAATAATGTTGCCTCCTATTTATATTTTATCAGTTCACTTACTTTGGCTTTGGCCATACTTTTGTTCTTTTGTTTTTTTGTTAGCTCTTTGGCGGGAAACACATTGTGATGGAGCTAACAGTGGCCTATTTCATATTTCTGCATCTTCTGGATGCCATCAATGAATCATTTTACGTCATAAAAAAATAAAATGAAAATAGAAATATATCAGTCACAAAATCTGAATAAAATTGTAAAAGCTGTATTTTGATATCTGAATCAAACATTTAAATTAGTCTTTTGAACTTGTTTGACATGACTCTTATTTTATATATTTTTGATTAAGTTTTTTCAATCCCTTTGTCCATATAAATGTTGTTCGTTTTTATAGTTATAGTTTTTTATTACATTTATCTTTTATTCTTTTCTTCATCTGTGCCTATTTTTAAAAAACACTTGCTTTAAATCTGTTTTGTGCTTAAAGCGCCCAGATCTGGCGATCCTCGATGCTTTTCGCCTTTGACTAGCTGGTTTCACTGAAATTGAGGAAGTTTAGGCTAAATTTTCTGTGCCGAAAATAAATTTCTTTATTTTCTGTGCCGAAAATAAATTTCTTTTCAAACTTCAAGAATTAGGAAAGGGATGTCCGAACATTTAGTGCGTAGTGGATGCAGCATATATATCTATTCCATTGTGATGCCATCAAGTGGTTTTCTATGGAGATTCTTTGTTTTAAAGAGAAAACTTTAAACTTATATTATTCAAAGGAAGGTTTAGTACATCTTTATGGCTCCAGGTTGCTCTTTATTCTTTTCTTTCTTTCAAAAGTTATGCTTGATGGTTGATTCTTATTTCTTCATTCTTTGTTGACTTCTCTATCCATTTCATTTGCGGAGATTGTTAAAATCTGCTATGATATGTTTAGATTTAGAGCCCTTTTGGATTGGCTTATTTTTAGTGCTTTAAAGCCAAAATAGTTTTTAAGCCATTTTATAATGTATGGATAAAGTAAAAAAAAGTGCTTTTAAGCACTTGTTTTTAAGCTAACATGAAACAAAAAAAGAAAAAGCCAAAAGCTAGAATTCCTAACTTATGGTTTTTGGCTTAAAAGTCGCTTACAACAAGCCCATCCAAACCGGCTCTTACCAAAGCAAGCTTCTGTGAATTACTGTGTAGTTGGTGAAAATGTTGAAAAACCAGCTTTATATTTATTAGAATCCGTTGCATTGGAAAACCAGCTTTACGTTTATTAGAATCCGTTGCGTTCTAATACTTGGTCGAGATTTCTCATACACAGTACTAAAATAGAATATACGTGAAAAGACTGGCAATTTTTCCCTCTTATTCTCCTTGCTTCATCTTTGTCTAGATTTTCACTTCATTCACTGATTGTCCATTTCTTAACTTGCATGTCTTGTGCAGCTTCTGAGGCCAAAGATGGAAGAGATTAAAGAAGAGATGCAAAATAAGGTAGGTTGATCCTCTCATTATCTTTCCTTTTTGATTGATCTAGCTAATCACTTGAATGAATTTCCAACCATGTCATGTACCTCCTAGTAATGACATGAAAAATATTATTCTTTGTGATGCTTATCAACAACTACAAGCCTGGTATAGTCTCACAAGTTGGTGAGGGTAGTGTATAAGTAGACCTTACCCCTACTATACTGCTTTAAACTTTGTTGACGGTTAAACTTTTAAATGTGTCTTAGACTCTAAGACCAGCCTATATCATCTCTAAGTAATTGATCCATGCTCAGATAGGCCATACTCGCTTGTCTTCTTTACTGTCAAAGAGTTTGTCCTAAAATTATAAACAGCTCATGTGTTTCCTTTCCTTTTGGTGGCAAGAATTATGTGGTTTATATTTGTACCTGCCAAAAGTTCTTCGTTGGTTTATCTTTTTATTTCTTAACAGGGTATGGCGCCAGCAGCAGTTGCTGAAGGTCAGCAAAGAATGAATGAATTAATGAAAGAGTAAGCAACTTTTCCTTGTTGACTCTAATGAACTACTACATGCGCTGTTTTGTACCAAAAATTCTTGAAAAACTTAACTAGCTTCTCATGTGAAAGCATTGGTGAATATAGTTACCATGTACCTCTATTGGTTGGAGGATAGAGGTAGGTTCTGGCGAGCCGGCCTTGTAACCACTATTTTTAGAAAAGTTAGCTAGCTTCTCATAATCCACCAGTTATTTCTTTTTCTTCTAGTGTTCTTTTATGTTTTTCTTCTCTTGAGTCGATTTTAGAGCTACTTTGAGTTGCATATCTACCCCATTGCTATTCCCTTACTTAAGTATTGAACTTTCCGTTACATGCATCTGGTTTCCTTCACAAGTATAATTCTGAGATCTCTTCTTGTTCACGGATTATTCATCTGCAGTAGTTCAGGTAAACTTCAGAATAGTAGTTTTATTAAGTGTTGCATGTTGTGCCAGTATTATTCATCTGTAGATAATGCAAATTTCTTTCAGAAGGATCGAAATGATACCTCCAGTACTTTAAGCAACTGATAAAGCTGAATGGGCATTCTGATGAGACTTGTAAATTAACCATACCCATGTTGTAAATTAACCATGGTAACATGCACTCTTCGGAAGATACTTATTCCAGTTTTTGAGCTTGGTCACCTTTACATAAGTAAATATTTGCTGCCTTATAGCAGTTCAATGATGTTATTGTTTCTCTTAGCTTCACTACTATTCCAGTTGACTTTTTCCTAGTTTCGCTTCAGTTATTTTTGCTTTGCTACTTTAGCTCCTCTCCAACACTTTCTCAATGTTGTCGTTATGGTATTGGTACTTGCTGACAAATGATGATTAAACAGGTTCCTGTATCTTATTATCACTCAATCTGATTGCTTGTGGAGAAACTAAACTATCCAGCCTTCAGCTTAGCTGTTTTTTGCTTGTCCAAAACATACAGTCACATATTAGCAAAACATTACGCTAGTTATGTGTGGTTTGGCAAGAAGTAGATGGGATGCTTTGATTAACCTATGTAGATTTAAAACATAAGTATCTGCAGTCACATATAGCTCTTTCGGTGAAATATTTGATATGGTGAATCCATCTATTAAAAAATTTTGATATCGTGACTCTGTTTATAAAATCAATGTCATTCTTGCAGACATGGAGTTTCAATGTTCACTCCCTTAAAGGGAATACTGATACAAGGCCCGATCTTTGTCAGTTTCTTTGTTGCTGTAAGATTATCCTGTTCTGCTATCTGTATTATTCTTCTCTCTATCGCTCTCTGTCTCTTCCATTATTAGACCTTCATGCCATCTCACGAATTGCAGATTAGGAACATGGCGGACCATGTTCCTTCTCTCAAACAGGGAGGAGCATTTTGGTTTACTGATCTAACTACTCCAGATAGTATGTATATCCTTCCAGTTTTGACGGCTTTGACATTCTGGATAACGGTGGAGGTAAAGTTATCTGTTATCTCAGTCTATTTCTTTTCATTTTTTTGATTCATTGCTCTTTTTTCTAATGGTCCAATGGATTATTATTCGTATGACCGGTGATCATTTGATGTTGTGTTGGAATCAAATGAGAGAAAATATCTAATACTGTTAAAGAAAGAAGACAGTAGGGAAAGCAGTCCTGAAAAAATCATGAAATGTTAAATTTTTTGTGTCAGAGATCCATTGTTATCTTGGAGAATCATTAAAGATATTTGTTTAGATTGCACCGCCGACAAAGGAATCTGCCCAAAAAAGAAATAAAGGAAGAAAGGAAGTAAGGGAAAGGATAACAGAATCTGTGCCTGTAAATATGGTTTTCTTTTAGGCGCCTGTAAATGTCATTATCAAGTTAATGTTGAAACTTGGTATAGATCTGACGTCCGTTTTAGTTGATCTCAAGTTCATACTCTAGCCATCATTAACAGCTGTATCTGTGTTTTTTAACAGTTCTTTAAAGCATGTTATTCTGGTCAATTTTGTTGACTAGAGTTGTTCTTTCGCAGTGCAATGCTCAAGAAGGATTGGAGGGAAACCCTGCCGGTAAAACCATAAAAAATGTTTCACGGGCCTTCGCTGCGCTTACTATCCCATTCACTGCTGGTTTTCCTAAGGTGAGAAACGGGATATCCAACCAACTTGTGTATTCATAGTTTATTTGTCCTTTTTCACATGATGACTGATCTGCAAAATCTGTTTACCCCAGAAGTTTATGTTTTGTATTTGTTGCCAACTTCCTTTTCTCTTTGTTTTTTTTCTATTCTTTTTCCTGATAGTCTCCAGTAGTAATTTCTTTTTTCTGGTTGAATTGGCGGGAACATGCATGCCCTTACTTCCCTTTGATGCACAAGTTTGTTTTTTTATCTACCACTTGTATGAAAGGTATGATGGATGATGCGTGGTGGCATATTTAGTTATTGATTAAAATATTGAGACGAGCAGAGTTCCTTTCTTTCTTTTCTTTTTGTTGCGAAAATGAAGGATACAAGCTTTGCCTTTCAAACTTGAATTTTGATGTTCATATTTGCTGGCAATATAGATCTTTTGCTGAAGATGAATTGGCTTTCGTGAAGGAAATCAAGATGAATAATTAAATTGGCTCCTCTTTAATTTTCTTAGTTTCTTTGATAGCCTGCCAGCTGTATGTTTATCCATTTGCGGATTTGAAACATACTAAGCGTTTTTTTCCGCTTTCTTTTATCCATTTTTTCATTTAAACATTCCATCTTTACTTAAGTTTTAATCTCACATGGACTTTTATGTTTGATAAATTGCTCGGGCATATTCAAGTCCTCATGATTATGTAATTCCAGTTTTAGTCTTTGAGCATGCCATCAGCATGTAAAAAAAAGTAAACACCTTTTCCACATGCCTACAACATGTGGTAGAGAGAGATATGTTCTTCTAATATTGCTGGAACACGTTCGTCACAGACATTGTCATTGTGATTGGCCATGTGGGTGTTGCTACTAATTCCTCGCTGGATTTTCTTGAGATTGTTAATAGGCATAGTTTTATCAAGAATGAATCGTCCATCTTTTGCCACAAAAAGGTTGGGCAAATCGAGAATCTTGTCAATTGTTTATATCTGTTACATGCATGTTGTATTTCATGGATGTTGCTTTTCTTGTGCATGTGTGTATGTGCATGTCATATGTGCAACATAATCCTTGTAAATGTTGTTTCATGTATGGTATTTGTTTCATTATTCATAATGATTTGTTTTTGAAGCGGGACTATTAACGTTCATGGCAAATTGCAGGCAATATTCTGTTACTGGATAACTTCAAATCTCTTTTCTCTCTCCTATGGTTTGGGTTAGTATGCTCCTTTTATTCATGGTGAAATATTCATCTGCTCATTGCAATCTTTGCTTTTCAAAAGTGAAACTTGTAATTTGCTATGGTGAAGTAAATGAAATCGCTCTATAACATGTCTCTCTTTTCATCTTGTGTGTCAGTGATAAAAAATCATGCGGTCAAAAAGAAACTAGGTATTCCTATAATACCTTTCAGTCCTCCAAAAGAACAAAAACCGGGAGTCCCATTTTTCGAAGCACTTAAGAAATACGCAGCAGCACAACAGTACGTAGCAGCGAAGCAGCGCGCAGAAAACCAGCAGCAGGCTGTATCATCGCCTCCTTTGGAAGAATCAAAACCCACAAGTAAACGAGTACCATCATCGTCAGTCCTTAGTCAAAGGATCAGAAGTTTAGAGAAAGAAGTGAAAGAAAGAAAGAAGAACAAGAAGAGGTGATAGGAGGATATAGGTAAAACTTGATTGCTAGTTATAGGTTATCGCTAGTTCATATACACAATTAAAAGCTGTATTTGTTGAAATAATCAGGGTAGAGAAGCTCAATGATTTTTGGCAATTTAGTGAGTTTGCACCCTTGAGGATCTTGGGGAGTAGGCAAGTTTTTGTATTCTTTCAAAGTATATCGCATGGAGATACCTGAAATGTAATATCTTTATTTCTCCGCATCGGTCATAATTGGAGAAAGGTTATCCCTTTAGAGAGCTTGTAATGTCGCTGTAATTGGCAAATGTTTGTAATGCTATTTGCAATTGTGAGGCAAAATATTCTTAATGCTAATCTGTTGAAACTAGTTGGAAATGTTCCAAGTTTATTATTAGTGATTATATTTCTTGTGGAGGAAAGTGTTGATTCAGTAATGAACAGCGAGGATTGTTCTACTTCAACAGTTAATGCATTATATAGAGTTCTGTTTCAGCTGAGAAATGATATTGGGCTCAATGTTTTTGGTAGAAAATTTGTAGGTAGAGTGTTGGAATCCTGTTCTAAAATGCAATCAATAACAAAATTAATCGTGTTTGGCATGCGTACAGTATCTTCAAGACTCTTGAAATCATATATTTCAGTGAAAAAACAACAAGAATATTCCCATAAAAATTGCACTACACTCTTCAATTTCTCCTCAGATAAAACAGCTCTAAGATTATCTCCAAAAACAGAACTGGATTTTGATGAGAAAAGCCTTATTATTATTATTATTAGGGAAAAGGGCCAAAATTATACCTCTACTATTGAAAATTAGTCATGTTAGTACCCCGTTCTACTTTATGGCTAAAATTGTCCCTACCGTTAACAAAGTATGCAAAATTGTCCCTACCGTTACTAAAGTAGATAAATTTGTACCTAAATCTAACCGATTTGGGAAAAAGGCCAAAAAAGTACCCATACTATTGAAATTTGTGCACGTTAATATGTGAAAAAAGATTCATAAGAATGTACATATGCTTTTATGCATTGAAAATGGGGTTCTATAGTGGGTTGAGACCATTCATTGGCGTGGATGGAACCTTTCTGAAAGGGAAATGCAAGGGTCAACTGTTAGTAGTTGTTGGCCAAGACTCCATGAGACACTTTTGTCCCTTAGCTTGGGTTGTTGTTGATAAAGAGACCAAAGTGACATGGAGTTGGTTCTTAAGGCTGCTACAACATTCATTGGACCTCAAAAGTGGAGAAGGGATTACATTTATTTCGGATATGCAAAAGGTATGACTTTACTGTTTCATTTAGTAAACTTTTGCCTATATTCTTCACGGTTGCGTCTCATTATTGTTTTGTTGCATCTCATTAGTGCATAACTGTAGCATCTCGTTAATGTTTTGTTGCATCTCATTAGTTCATAACTGTTGCATTTCGTTACTGTTCTGTAGCATCTCATTAGTTTTATTACTGTTGCATTTAATTACAGTTTCATTACTGCATTTAATTGGTTTGTTCAACTGTTGCATTACTGGAGATGTTTAGTTTTTGATGCATTTCTTTACTATTTTTCCATTTTAAAGGTTTGATTAATTCAGTTGACTTGGTTATTCCTGATGCACACCATAGATATTGTATAAGGCACATAGAGGCAAATTGGTGCAAAAAATAGGGACATGGGGAATATAAGAAGTACTTATGGTGGGCTGCATGGAGCACATATGAGGAAGATTTTAAAGACCAATGGGGAATATCAGTCCACTTGGTTCTTCTCTGAAAAGAAGTACTGCTTTGCGACATTGATGAAGATGAAAGAAATAGAGTCGAGCAAAAGAGAAAGAAAGAGGCAAATACGAGGAATTTGAGCTTGAACCTTAGGTTTATTCGACTGATATTGTTTTTAGGTGGATAGGTTATCAAATGGGATGGGTTATTATGTGGGGCGGGTTGTAATAGTCTAGTTGGCAATATATTAGTTACTTGACACATTATTAAGAGGGACCGGGTTGCCACGTAGGAGCTCTGTTAGATTTGGGTACTATTTCTCCTACTTTAATAACGACAGGTATTGTTTTAGCCCGAAAGTAAAATGGGGTATTAACGTGGATAAATTTCAATAGTAGGGGTACTTTTTTGGCATTTTTCCCAAATCTGTTAGATTTAGGTACAAATTTATCTACTTTAGTAACGGTAGGGATAATTTTGTATACTTTGTTAACGGTAGGGATAATTTTAGCCGTAAAGTAGAACGGGGTACTAACGTGACTAATTTTCGATAGTAGAGGTATAATTTTGGCCCTTTTCCCTTATTATTATTATCTATTTACTAGCCATCATTTTTGTTTTGCATTTTTCTTTCTGCATTTTATGTTCCTATTTTTCTGATGATCTCTGTGGTGAAAATAATATTCTCTCCTTTATGTTTTTTTTATTATCTTGAGCCAAACAACTTCTCTGCTCCTTTGAAGTAGGGATAAGATCTGCAAACATACTTCCTATTTTACTGGGTTGTTGTTGTTGTTATTATTACGTAAACAACATTTAGAACAAACAACT